>VZQC01011008.1:295518-477830 GCA_009823505.1 Rhizomys pruinosus | reverse complement strand
GTCTTTTGACGGGGGAGTTTAGACCATTAATATTTAAGGTTATTGTTGGGAGATGTGTGTTGTTTACTTACAACTTAGGTTTCTGTTTGTATTCTTGGTCTAGGTATATATTTACTCTGTTATGCTTTTGGTAATTCTCTCTTGGTTGCTTAAGAACTTGCTCCTGTCTCCTTTCTTTGAATTGCTTTGAGTAGTCTCTGAAGGTTGTTTTTGTTTTCCGGACATGTAGTCTGTCATTTTGTTTATGTCCCGTGAAAGATGTTTCTTTCTCCTTCACATGATTGACATTTTCCTGGGTATAATAATCTGGTTGGCATCTAAAGTCAGTTAAGTACTGGGTATACTTTGGTCCATGTTCTCTGGCTTTCATGGTTTGCCTTGAAACGGCAGCTGTAATTCTGATAGGTAATTCTGATATATAACTTTTTGTTTTTCTCTTATGGCTTTCAGTATTTTTGTCCTTGTTTGAGCATCTAGTGTTTTTAACTATGATA
The DNA here is from genome assembly GCA_009823505.1 of Rhizomys pruinosus. NCBI lineage: Eukaryota > Metazoa > Chordata > Mammalia > Rodentia > Spalacidae > Rhizomys > Rhizomys pruinosus. Next base: position 477,336 of record VZQC01011008.1, on the reverse strand, counting down.
TGACATGGGGAATTTTTTTTTTTCTTTTTTCTAATTTTTTTCTATTTGGTGTTTTTTGTGCTTCTTTTATTTGTATGTTTGTCCTTTTTTCAGTTTGGGGAAGTTTTCTTCTATTATTCTGTTGAAGATCTGATCAATACCATTCTCTTGTGATTCTTCTCCTTCCTCTATCCCTATGATGTGGAGGTTTGGTCTTTTCATGGTGTCCCACATTTTCTGGTCGTTCCACTCTTGTGTTTTTTAAAAAAATTTTCATAATCTTTACTTGAGGTTTCTAGATTTGCTGTGTTATCCTGTAGGTCTGATACTCTTTTTTCTGCTTCTTCCATTCTGCTTCTAAGGCTTTTCCCCATCCTTTCCTGCTGGTTGGATGAATGTTCAATTTCCTTTTTTGTTTCATCCTGTGATTTCTTCAGTATTTCCACTTTCTTTTGGAGCTTTTCATTCTTTTCTTGTAGCTCCTTGCTTTGCTGGTCAGTTTCTTTTTTCCTTTCAGCCTGAGATCTTTTCAATGTTTCTACTTTTTTCAGAGTTTGTAATTCTCTTCCTCTAGTTCTTTTCGGAGTTTGTCAATCTCTCCTTTTAGTTCTTTCCAGTGTTTAGCATTTTCCTCCATGAGTTTTTTGTTCTCTCCTTTTAGTTCTCTGATTTGTTCCTTATAGTCTTTGAATATGTCTACAATTGTTCTTCTAAGGTAGGTATCTTGGTTCCCTTCCAGAGAGATCTTGTTGGGATCTTCTACAAGAGTGGTTGGGTTCGGTGGGGATTTATTTTGAGCTTTTCCCATATTGTTGTTTTTCCATTGTGTTTTTGGCATGTGTATTTTTGTTGTTGTTGTTTTTCCCCCCTTTGTTTATTTGTTTGCCTTCTGTTGCTAATCTCAAATGTTGCAATGGGGGATTGGTTGGTTACTCAGTTTACTTCCTATTAGTTTCTTACTCAGTTTTGGCTATGCAGTCTCAAATCACTGACAGTGCTGTATCCTCCCAACGGCTTTAAACCGCAGCACCAGCAGTTTACACTTTCTACCTCAGTATTAGTAGCTTGAGCGAAGGGGAGGTGGTGAATCCTTTGGCCTGCGCACTGGTCCCCACGTGGGTGGTTGGGCACAGATAATGTGCGCCGCCGGCTGACCTATCTACGCACGCAGTTCCTCTCTATGGTCCTAGCATTGGATGGCACCTACCGAGGTGGGCCGCCAGCCAGCCGCCTGTACAGCACAGACAGGCCTTGGTGGCTGGGCACAGGTAGTGTGCCACGATGTTGTTTTCTAGACATTTAATTTTGCAAAATGTTAATCTTGGGTTTGATGTGCATTTGGCGAGGATATTTGTTTTTCCACTCCACAGGACTTTTTCTTTACTCTGGTGCTTGTTTCCTTTGCTGTGGCAGAAGCTTTTTTAACTCCATGTAAACCTGTTTGTTGAATCTTGGTTTCCTGGAGTCCATGTCAGAAGCCCTTACCTGTGCTGTACAGTGTTTCCATCTGCCTCCCTCCAGCACTTTCTTGCCTTATATTCAATCTCTGACCCATTTTGAATTGATTTTCATGCACACTTAGAGATAAGGATCTACTTTTATTCTTCTCCATGTGGAAATTTAGTTTTACCATCACCATTTTTGTTAAAGATGCTGTTTTCCTCTGATGTATGTTTTTGACAGCTTGGTCCAAAATTAGTTGGTTGTAACTGTGTGTGTTTATTTCTGTGTCTGCTCTCCTATGCTAATTTTGTTACTATGGCTCTGTAATATAATTGGAGGTCAGAGAGTGTGATACTTTGAGCATTGCTAATTCTGCTAAGGATAGAGTCTTTGTCCTTTCAGAATTTTAGAGTTCATTTCTAATTCTATGAATAATGTCATTGGGATTTTAACAGAGATTTTATTAAGTCTGCATGGATTGATTTTGCCAATAAAGAAATATTCATGGTGTTAATTCAGGCCACCCATGAGCAGGGAAACTTTTTGAAACATTTAGTGTCTTATTTGATTTAATTTTTCAGTTTTCTTTGTCACTTTCTTGGTTGGGTTTGTTTTTTTTTTTGAAGCTATGGTGAATGGGATTTCTCTTTGAGGTTTTACTGGGTGAGTTAACTGTTGGTCTGTAGAAAAGCTACTGATTTTTTGTATACTGCTACTATGCTAAAAGTGTTTATTAGATCTAATAATTTTCTGGTGAAGTTTTTAGGTTTCTCCAAAAACAAGGACATATTTTTCTGGAGGTAGAGACAACTTGTTTTTCTTGGCCTATTGCTCTAAGACATTGAATACTAAATTAAGACAGAGTGGATAAAGTGGGCAGTCTTGCTTGTCTCATTCCAGATTTTAAAGAAAATATTCTCAAATTTCTCTAATTTTGTATCATTTGGCCTTATATATAGTCTTTATTGTGTTGATATGCATACATTATTAGTTGTAGATAAGGATAAGTCCTTACTACTGTTATTTTGATGTTCTTACAATTTTTTGGATATTCTTTATTCTTTTCTTCCTTTCTTATTCATCTTTGTGGTATGATAGCTTACTTTTGTGCATTTACCCTTACAGTGGGATTTATACCTTTTTTTTTGTGGTGCTGGGGATCTAACCCAGGGCCTTGTACATGCTGGGCAGATGCCCTGCCATTGAGCTACATTCCAGTTCTAGAGATTGGAATTGCTGTCGCATGTTTTCATGAAGGGCATTACATTACTTGGTCTCTGGATTTATGTACATCTCTTTTTTATCCTTTTAAAAAAATATTTCATTTTTTATGTGTATGATGTTTGTCTGCATGTAGGTCTGCACGCCGTGTCGTGCAATGCGCCATAGGTCAGAAGAGGGGTCGGATTCCCCTAGAACTGGATGTTAAAACAATGGTTTCAGCTGCAATGTGGGTGCTGGGGATGCGAACACCGGCTCTTGTAGGCAGTCATGCTTTGGGTGCTCTTAACCACTAGGCCATCTCTCCGAGCCGCCCTATGTACAATTCTTAAGCATAGAGTGGAACATTTATGATGCTAGATTAAATTTATCCGAATGTGGCAACTTGCCCTTTAAAAAAATTTCGTTATTTTTTTCCCATAGATTCATTTATATTTTTTTAAACTTTTTTCTTTTTTTTATTGGGCTGGAGAGATGGTCTAGTGGTTAAGAGCACCGATTCTTCCAGAGGACCCGGGTTTGATCCCCGCGACCACATGGTAGCTGAGACCATCTTTAACTACCAGTCCCAGGGGAATCCGACACCTCTTCTGGCTCCGAGGCATTGTGCACAGAGGCACGATGTGCACAGACAGACATGCAGACCGTGACAGTATACACAGAAAAATAAATAAAATTAAAACAATTTTCAAAACAAACCTTCATTTTCTTTTTTTTAAATTTTATTTATTTCTGTATGTGTATCAATGTACTGTCTGCATGCAAGTCTGTGCACCCGTGTTGTGCAATGCCACGAAGGTCAGAAGAGGGTGTCGGATTCCCCTGGAACTGGAGTTCTCCTGGAATTGGAGTTTCAGACGGTTCTCGGCCGCCATGTGAGTGCTGGGGATCGAACCCGGGTCCTCTGTAAGAGTGGTCGGCGCTCTTAACTGCTAGGCCATCTCTCCAGCCCATAAACCTCATTTTCAACTTCGTTATCAATGAATGGTTTCTTAAGGAAAGACACTATCCTTTTTTGTTGTTTATTTTGTTTTTTAAAATATATTTTATTTATTATTTTTATTTTATGTCTTTGAGTATTTTGCCTAAAAAGTTTACCTGTGTCATACAGTGCCCACAGAGGCCAGAATAGGGCAAAAGATCTTCTGTAATCAGAGTTACAGATGATTGTTAGCTGCCTTGTGGGGACTGAGAACCAAACCAGGCCCTCTGCAAGAGCAACCAGTACCCTGAACTGCAAGACCATCTCTCTAGCTCTTTATTTATTTATTTATTTATTTTTTTGAGATGGGGTATCATATAGCTCAGACTAGTCTTGTACTCATTATCTAAATCCATGATCAAACTCATGATCTTACTGCTTCTGAGTCCCGAGTGCTACACCACCATGCCTGGGGGCATATAGTTCTTTATGTGTATTATCTTATTGAATTCTGCTATTGAGGCATGTAACTTTATTTTGATATTTAGTAAATAAGAAAACTGAGTATGAAAGAGTTTAAATAATCTGTTCTAGAATACATGCTGGTTAATAAGCAGTCTCTCTAATTGCTGGCCCTTACCCTTAACTACTTGTCTATGTTTTTTTGTCTATTTTCATTTGTCTTCACACACATGGAAGTATCAAAATTATGTGTATTTGTGACATTGCTAGAGTATTTTAGCTAAATTTCTTTTAAATAGAAGATTAAATTGCTCCATTGATAATATTTTCTATTATTATTAATGAATTTGATTTTTTTATCCTTCCTTAGTTTCCCTCATCCATATCACACAACCAAATATTAATTTCATAATGGAAATTTTAGATATATTGTACCTTATGATACTAAGATCTACAAATGAAGAAGACAGTTTGCATATAGTATATGGAACATTTTTAAAAAGTGGCTTTTCCAAGATGGTGGCTCGCAAGGTGGCGAGTACATTCTGAGAAGCTATGAGCAAAGTCAGGGAGGGGGACTTGGGTACCCCAAGGGTGTTTGGAAGCATCGGAGGTGGTCCGAGGGCATTTGGATACTTAGAGACTACATTTTTGGCACTATAGACATCAACCAAATGCATCAGGAGACAACAGCAAAAGCCCTGGTGTTGGATGAGACTTTCTCCTACAGAACCCAGGTACAGACCTTGGCACCTGGTTCCGGGGAATGTTAAGTAGATTACAGGTGGTGTACAGTGGTTCCAAGAGTACATCTCACCGGGTTGGTGATTGGGGTTCAACCCACTTGGATGTGGGAGACTCCAGCTGCATTGTGGTCTTCCAGTGTATAGGACCAGGAGTGACTGGGGCCCTCAGGGTACAGTTTCACAGGCCTGGAAGGTTTGGGCCAGCTTGGGTGTTGCATGGCTTAGTCCACTGGGGGAACTGTTTGCTGGTTGGGTGAGGGGTGTTGGTCTGTACAGTGTTAGGATAGAGTTGAGATTTTTGGAGTCTAAAGTACTCACACCTGTAGATCAATTAAGAAGTCAACAAACACCTGAAGAATATAATGAACATCATTGTCAGCTGAATAAACATCTGAGTTTTACATTAGAACCCTCCCAACAGAAGCTACCCTAATGCCTAAAACTCAATGAAAGACTCAGGTGGATCTCCACCAAACACTAATACCCCTATTCAAGTACCCTCCAATGAAGACCACTTGGATATAACTGAAAAGAACAATTATGAGTATGATTAGAGAAATTAAGGAGGTGAAGGAATTTAAGGAGCTTATAAACAAGGAAGTCTGGGATCTAAAAGAAGACAGGGATAAATTGAAAGAGGACAATGATAAATCGTGGAATGCAAAAACAAAAGATATAGAAACATTGAAGGAAATTCAAATTGAAATGAAAAAAGAAATTCAACATTCCGCAAACAATTTGGAGAGTATGGAATAAACTCTTAATAATAGAATGGATGAAGTAGAAAATAGAATATCAAGATTGGAAGACAATATTGGAGAATTGGATAAATCAAGTAACGATTATGGAAGAAAAAACCCACAAGAATGGAATAACCAGGAACTGTGGGTTGGAGAGATGGCCTAGTGGTTAAAAGCACCGACTGCTCTTGCAGAGGACCTGGGTTTGATCCCCAGCACCCACATGGTGGCTGAGAACCATCTTTAACTCCAGTTCCAGAGGAATCCGAAGCCCTCTAGAATAAACGAGAGACATCTGAACTGAATGATATGATACACCAAATGGACCTCCCAGACCTCTACTGAATATTCCACCCTAAAATACCAGAGAATACACTTTCTACTTACTCAGCACCCCCACGAAACATCTTCTTGTGCAAAAAAGTCTGACCCACATATTTGGTATCTTGTTTGATCTATGTACAACTCTTGGCACTACTGACAAATATCAAAAGCCATTGTGGAAATAATTTTTTGATGCTAGGGTTTTTCTATTTCTTGTCTTTTGCGAGATTGGATTCCATGAAACGTCATGTATGTAAAGCTCAAATTATCAACACAGGATAAGCCCTACTGCCCTACAACCATGGAGACTAAACACAACACATCTCTATAATAATGGGTCAGGGAAAATAATAAAAGAAAAATAACGCCTTTAGTCCTAGCACTTGGAAGGCAGAGGCACGTGGATCTTTGTGAGTTCAAGGCCAGGCCTGTCTACGGAGTGAGGATTTTCAGGACAGTGGTGCTGCCTACAGGGAGACCCTGTCTCGAAAAGACCAAAAAAAAAAAAAAAAAAAAAAAAAAAAGCATTCCTGGAACTGAACGACAATGATAACATACAAAAAAAACCTATGGGATATCTTAAAAGCAGTAGCCTAAGAGGGAAGTTTATAGCCCTGGGTGCGTACATTAGAAAAACAGAAAGAGCACAAGTGAATGATATCACTGCAGCTAAAAGCACTTGAAAGGCAATAACAGATGAACCCTAAAGGCAACAGACAGGAAAAATAACAAAAATCAGAGCAGAAATCAATGAAATAGAAACAAGAAAAACATACAAAAAAATCAATGAATCCAAAGTTGGTTCTTTGAGAGAATAAACAAGATAGAGGAGACCTCTAGCCCAGTTAACCAAAAGAAAGAAGGAACAACTCCAAATCAAATAGAATCCTGTTGATGAAAAGGGAAATATCACAACAGACAAGGAGAAAGATCCAGAAAATCATACGGGAATACTTCAAAAACCCTAAACTCTATCAAGTTGGAAAACCTAGAAGAAATAGATGAATATCTGAAATCCTGGGAATCACCAAAGCTCAGCCAAGAAGAGATCAGCAGCTTAAACAGACCCATAATACATGAAGAAATTGAAGATGTAATTAGAAACTTCCCAACCAAAAAACGCCCAGGCCCAGACGGTTTCATGGCAGAATTCTATAAAACTTTCAAAAAGACCTCACAACCATTATTACCAAACTTTTAGAAGGATACAATCAGAGGGAATTCTCCCAAATTCCTTCTATGAAGCCAGCATCATCTATTGCCAAACAGGCAAAGATACAACTAAAAGGAGAATTATGGACCCATCTCCCTAATGAACACAGATGCCAAAATTCTAAACAGGATACTGGCAATCACATACAGATTCACATCAAGAAGATCACCCATCATGACCAAGTTGTAGTCATACCAGAGATGCAGGGATGGTTCAACAGATGAAAATAAATAACATCATCAAACATACAAATGGAATGAAAGAACAAAAACCACCACCTCATCCTCTCAATTGATGCGTGAAAAAGCCTTTAACAAAATCCGCATCCCTTCATGCTTAAGTCCTTAGAAGGAATTGGATTGGAGGAGATCATTCTTCAATGTAATCAAAGCATACACAGGAAACCACAAGCAATATCTTCCTAAATGGGGAAATGACAGAACATTCCCTTTAAAGGTAGGAACTCAGCAAGGCTGCCACCTGTCACCACTCCTCTTCAATATAGTGCTTGAAACACTTGCTAGAGCAATAAGGCAAGAAAAGGAAATTAAAGGAGTATAATTGGAAAAGAGGAAGTCAAGCTATCCCTATTTGCTGATGATATGATTGTTTACTTAAGGGATGCTAAAAACTCCACCCAGAAAACTCCAGAAATTATTAACATTCTTCAGCAAAGTGGCAGGATACAAAAAATTAACCTAAAAATAATCAATGGCCTTTCTTTACACCGAGAACAACAACTGGAGAAAAATTCAAAGAGACCTTCCCACTCACAAAAGCTTCAAAAACAATAAATACCTAGGAACAAATCTCAACCAAAGACACCAAAGATTCTGTAACACACAAATATTTAAACCTTTAAAGAAAGAAATTGAAGAAGATATCAGAAGATGGAAAAACCTCCCTTCTCATGGATTTGGAAAATTAACTTTGTAAAAAATGTCCATTCTACCCAAACTCTGTATAGATTAATGCAATCCCAATCCAAAATCCCAAGAGTTTCTTCACAGGCTTGGACAAACTAATGTCCTAAATTCTTTGAAAAGACCCCGAATAGCCAAAAAACCCTGAGTGAAAAGAGCTACACAAGCGGGATCTCTATTCCAGACTTCAAATTATCTACAGGGCTATAGTCATAAAACAGCTGGTATGGGGCACAAAACAGACCTGTTGACCATGGAACAAAACAAGATCAAATCTGAGCACATACAATTTCAACATCTCAATTTGACAAGGGGGCCAAAGACACAATGGAGAAACAGCATCTTCAGCAAGTAGTGTTGCGCAAAACTGGATCACCACCTGTAGAAGAATGAAATAAACCCCTTACCTCTCGCCCTGTACAAAGTCAACCCTCCAGATGGATCAAGACCTCAACAGAAACCCCAAACTCTGAAGGTGATAGAAGAAAATGTTGGCAGCAGACTACAAGACATAGGCGTAGGAAAAAGACTTTCCTAAATCAGACAGCAGCTGTGCAAGAATTAAGGTCAACATTTTGACAAGTGGGACCTCATTAAACTCAAAAGCTTCTGTATATCAAAAAAACACATCAAGGAAGTGAAGAGAAATCCACAGAGTGGGAGGAAACTTCACTGCAGAAACATCTGACAAAGCATTAATTTCCAGATATAACTACTAACTACAAAAAAAAACAATAAAGAGAAAGAAAACAAATGACCCACTCAATAGATGGAGCAAGAGAGCTGAACAGACTTCAAAGTGAGGAATTCAGAGATTCTGAGAAACAACCTTAAGAAGTGTTCAACTCACATACATCAATCATTAAGGAATGCAAAAAACCACTTCAAGACATCATCTTTTACTCCAATAACACTAGCTAGGGATCAAAGAAAACAAATGATAGCAGGGTGCTAGCTGGAGAGGTTGTGGGGAAAGGGGAACACATCCATCCACTGCTGGTGGGCATCGTAAACTGTGCAGCCACTATGGAAAGCAGTGTGGAGAACACTTGGAAGACTTGGAAATGAACTTGCCAACCTGACCTCCCTCATTCCACTTAGACCTAGCCCTGCACTACGATCCTAGAGCATGACCCTCAAGACTCCGCCACAGAGATATATGCTGGCCATGTTTATTGCAGCTCTCTTCACAATAGCAAGAGCTGGAACCAACCCAACAAATGCCCCTCAACTAGATGAGTGGATAGAGAAATGTGGTACATCTACAACATGGAGTTCTATGCGAGTAAAGAAAGACGACATCATGAGCTTTGCAGGAAAAGTGTGCTGGAGCTAGAGGAACATCATGCCTGAGTGAAGTAACACAGTCCCAGAAAAATGATGAATGGTATATCCTCATCTGTGATGCTAGTGCTAATTTACCTAGTTGTAAGTATTTCTGTGTGCACGGCCCCTTGGGCTTTGTCCAAAGCAGTTGGGAGTGATGCATATTGGAAACAACCAACAAAACAACAGCAACAACATCATAAAGGACTGCATCAAAGAACTGACTGAAACGTGAACTTCTGCTCAAAACAGTCAACTTCCACATGGAGAATATTGCGAGAAAGACTGAGAATGTGATGAAAAGCATTTTGGCAGAATGCATGACCGCTGCTTTGTTGGGTGGTTGGATGAGGGAGTGGGACACGGGCTCAATTGATAAAATAAAAATCTGGGCTAATCGTGTGACTTGAAAGCAAACCCAAAACAAAAGTATACGACAAGATTAAATGTCAATATATTTCTTTGAAGCTAAATAGTGCCTCCACATATTGGGAGTAAAGTTCAAAGGAATAAGTTAACAGGAATACAAACCCTTAGATCTGGCCTTGAGTACAGTAGAGGGCACATACAGACAAAGGACAATCCACTATGTGTTAATGTTCAATAATAAATTGCCTTTCTTGCTAGCAACTATCTAAGTGGAAACTAATACCTGACGATTAAGAAAGCAGGCTGAGGGGCGGAGAGATGGCCTAGTGGGTTAAGAGTGCCGAACTGCTCTTGCAGAGGACCAGGGTTCAATCCCAGCACCACTGGCAGCTGAGAGCCATAGTTAACGCCAGTTCCAGGGGAATCTGACGCCCTCTTCTGACCATCTTGGCATTGCACAACGACAGGGTTGCACAAACCTACATCAGACAGTACATTTCATACACATAAAATAAATAAAAAATAAAAAAATAAAAAGCCTAAAAGCAGATCCTGAGTCCAGACATAGCCCAATGAACAGAAGGAGAAACCTAATAAGATGGATGCTATGAAATCCCTGTTCGAAAATTCTAATGGACTTTACAAGTTGGACATTTAATTAACACTGTTCTTACTTCTCCCTGGGTCCCTGCCTAGATCATGTCTCCAACTACTCCTGCCTTCATTTCACTTTCATGGGCATTAGGAAAGGATATTTTTCCTCTATAATTATGCTTGGGGATCTTTTAGATTGACCCTCTGAATGGGGGATACCCCAGTTGCCACACTCTATGTCCTTTCTCAGCATGGAAGAAGTCAGAGGGGTCAGTGAGCATCCAGATTCCCTTCTGGCAATTGGGGTGACCCTTTTCAGAGGGTAACATAATTAAACAGGAGCTAAAATTTGATTAAGCAGTTTAGGGATGAGATCCCCCCAAACTAACCAGAAACCTTGTTCTCCTCATCTGAGAAGCAGACTTTCTGACCAGTCAAGTAATCACATATCCTTCTGGTAGCCCTGAAAAGGCAGGAAAAGAAGAAAGAAAGAACGAGAAGGAAAAACGAGAAGTACATACCAAGCCCGGCAGATGGATTCGGGATGTAAAACCAAAAGAAAAGGGAAAAGCCCCGTGGGTCTGCGGGCTGTGTGTGTTAGGTTATGTTGTATTAGTGCGGTCTGGGTGCCTGTGAAAGAAAAAAATAAAGAAAAAAGCTGAAATGAAAAAGCAGCTTGTGGATCGGAGATAGCCGAAGAACCAGCTGAAGCCAGGTACTGGGGCAAGGGTAAAGTACACCCACCCCCACACCACTAGGATTCAAGGCAAGCTGATGGAGGCAAGCAAGCAGCCTTCAACATAGTAGACTCACATTGGAATAACAGGCAAGGAGAAGCCCCATTAGGCCAGGAAAACAAGAAAGAGAGAACATGGGGGAAAGGGCAGGATAATCCCACAGCAAGCTCTATCAACTCTATGGAAGATTCCTACGGTGGGATCCCTCTGGGGATGCCTCAGTACACAGATATCAGAAACACATTGGGAACATAGTTAAAGAACTACAAAGATTATAAAGAGCAAATCAAAGAACTAAGAAAAGAATGAAGAACTCAAGAAGGACCTAGAGAAAAAGGATGACAAACTCCAGAAGGAGTAGAAACACTGAAAAGATCCCGTGCTGAAAAAGATACGGAAAACAAGCAAGCAAAAGCAAAAGAGCTATGGGAAGAAATTGAGAAGCTCCAAAAAAGAAATAGGAAATGAAAAGAAATCAGAAGAGGAATGAAAAGGAAATCAAACACCTCATCCAATCCAGAAGAAAGGAATGGAAAAAGCCTCAGAAGCAGAATGGAGGAAGCAGAACAAAGAATATCAAGACCGGAAGATAACACAGAACAACAAAAACCCTCAAGTAAGATTAAAAAAGAAGGAAAAAATTTAAAAACCCAAAGTGGAAGACCAGGAATGTGGGACATGATGAAAAGATCAAATATCTGCATCATAGGAATAGAGGAAAGGAGAAAATCCCAAAGAATGGTATTGATCAGATCTTCAACAGAATAATAGAGGGAAAACGTCCCCAACTAAAAAAAGACAAACCATAGACAAATACAAGAAGCACATAGAAACTCCAAACAGACAAGATCAGAAAAGAAAGTCTCCAGGCCATATAGTTAAAATGCTAGACTCCCAAACCAAAGACAAAATCCTTAAGCCACAAGAGAAAAACAAGTGACCCTACAAGGGGAACGGAGCAGAATTACACTGACTTCTCAATGCAAATTATGAAAGCAAAAGAAAACCTGGACAAAGCATTCCCGGTGTTAAATGACAATAGATGCCAATCCAGTTACTATACCCAGCAAAAATGTCAAATTATAGTTTGAAGGAGAGAGAAAAAAAAAAAAAAAAAAAAAAAAAAAAAAGAATACATGGCGGAAAACCAACCCTTTGGAGAATACTTAAACAATTCAAAAGGACAGAAAAAAGGCCAAACCATCCCCCAGGCACCTAGAAAAAGAAATCAATAAAAGCAATAACTGCAGAAGTAGAAACCTAAACGCCAAAACTGCAAATGGATAATAAGGCAAAAGGAAGCAACACAAACCTATCAGTCTTAACCTTAAATATTATGGACTAAATTCCCCAATCAAAAGACATAGACTGGGAGATTGGATTAGAAAACAGAATCCTCATATGCTGTCTAAAAGAAACACTCTTACCTTCAAGGACAGGCAATACCTTAAAGTGAAAGGATGGAAAAAAAAGATATTCCAAGCACAATGGGAACAAAAAAAGAAAGCAAGTGTTGGTATTTTAAGATCAGACAAAATAGACGTAAAGTAAAGAAATCAAAAGACGAAGAAGGCCATTACATTTTATCAAAGGAACAATTCACCAGAAGATTTCACAGTTATGAATAAATATATGCCCCCAAACTCTGGTGCACAAACCTTTATAAAGACAATTCTTCCAGGCCACAAGGCACACACTAAACCAGTACACTTATAGTAGGGGATTTCAGTACCCACTGAGCCCATTGGATATATCATCTGTACCAAAAATAAACGAGAGACATTGAACAGGAATGATATGAGACAACCAAATGGACCATCACCAGACCTCTACATGAATATTCCACCCGAAAAACCAGAGAATACACTTCTACTTACTCAGCAACCCCAGGAAACATCTTCTGCAAAAGTCTGACCCACATATGTTGGATCTAGTATAGTAAACCTTGGCCACAAATACAAAAAGCATTGGGAAATAATTGTTTTGAGCATTCTATTCTTGATCTGCACATGGTTCAGACTATTAGTAAAGCTCAATATCAACACCAGGATAAGCCCTACTGCCTACAATAAGACATGGAGACTAAACAACACACGCTTTAATAATAATGGGTCAAGGAGAAGAAAAGTAAAAGAAACAAAACACTTCCGAATCCTAGACTGAAGCAATGAGCAACTATCACTTTTAGTCAAGGAGGCCTACGGAGTGAGATTACGACAGTGTCACAGGGACCTGTCTGAAGACAAAAAAAAAAGATTGGAACAAGAAAAAAAAAAAAAAAAACCTTGAAAAAAGCAGTAGTCCTAAGAGGAAGTTTATAGCCCTGGGTCCGTAATTAGAAAAACAGAAAGAGCACAAGTGGAATGATATCAACTGCAGCTTAAAGCACTTGAGAAGGCAAAAAGATGAACCGCAAAGCAACAGACAGGGGAAGAAATATACAAAAATAGAAGCAGAAATCAATGAAATAAGAAACAAAGATAAACATACAAAAAATTCAATTAATCCAAGTTTGGTTCTTTGAGAGAATAAATAAGATAGAGAGTAACCTCTAGGACCAGTTAACTTAAAAGCAAGAAGGACAACTCCAAATCAAAAGCCTGTTGATGAAATAGGGAAATATCACAAAAGACAAAGAAAGATCCAGAAACAAACATAGGGAATACTACAAAAACCTAACTCTACACAGTTTGGAAAACCTAGAAGAAAAATAGATGGAATATCTGAAATCCTGGGAATCACCAAACTCAACCAAGAAGAGATCCCAGCCTAAACAGACACCATAATCACATGAAGAAATTGAAGATGTAATAGAACCTCCCAACTAAAAAACGCCCAGGCCCACGAGTTTTCATGGCAAGAATTCTATAAAATTTCAAAAGACGATCACAACCATTATTACCCAAATTGTCCAGAAGGATACAAGCAGAGGAATTCCCACAATTCCTTCATGAAGCCAGCAGCATCCGATGAAACCAAACCAGCAAAGATACAACTAAAAGGGAGATGTAAGACCCCATCTCCTAATGAACACAGAGGCCATAATTCTAAACAGGATAACCTGGCCAATTCGCATACAGATCGACATCGAGAAGTCACCCAATCATGACCATTTGGATTCAAACGTTTCTGACTTGTCTGGGCATTTGCACGAAAAGGGGAAGCACAAACTTACAGCAGACAGTACATTCATACTACTACACAGATAAATAAAAAAAAAAAAAAGACAATTATAATTATAGGATACAAGAGCGAAAGAAACAAAGATAACAATATGTCCAGGTTTCAACAAATTTTTAGAGGAAAACCCAAATTAACAAATAATGTATACAAGTATTAGAAGTATATGGGACTCCAAGCAACAGAACAGAAAAGAAAACCATGCTATATCATAGTAAAAGCACTAATGTTCAAAGAAAGAAGGACTGAGGCTGAAAAGAAAAACAACAAGTATACATACTAAAGGAAAACAATATCAGAATTACCAACTTTCAAAGCAGCAAATGAAAGCAGAAAAGCTGGATCAAATATTCCCAGCTCTAAAAGACTATAGATGACATCACAGAGTATTTATCCAGCAAAAATATCTATTAATTGAAAGAGAAAGAAAATGTCCAGGAATATAAATAAGGTTGAAAAGATTCTCTCCAATAAGCCATGCCGTCAAGAATACTTCAGGCAATACAAAACGGAGGGCAAGGGATGACTATACTAAGCAACTCTAGAAAATCATGATACTACCTAGTGGAAATAAAAAACCCAGGGTAGGTGGTGTGGTGCCAATGTCTTTATTCCAGACCGGTGAGGCAGAAACTGGGTGGATCATCTGTGGGTTCAAGTCCAGCTGGTCACCAGTGAGCTCCAAGAGCAACTGGACGATAAGGGAGACCTGTCTAAAAATAGACCAAAAAAAAAAAAATCAAAGATTGGAATTTTTCTTCTTTTTTTCTCAACAACAGTTTTAAAATACAATGTAATACTTCTCAATTAAGGACACAGACTAGAATATGGATTTAAAAATAAAACCAGGGCCGGGCGTGTGGCGCACGCCTTTTAATCCTAGCACTTGGGGAGGCAGAGGCAGGCGGATCTTTGTGAGTTCCAAAAAAAAAAAAAGAAATAAACTTTTTTTTTCTTTTTTTTGTTCCATCAGACTTGATGTTGTGTGTCTTAGATATATATATATATATCTTTAATACATAATATATATAATATATATATATTATATATATAATATATATATATATATATGGAATACACTTGGGATATATTTATCCCAAGGTGAAATGAGGGTAAACATCATACAAGTAAATGGCACAAAGAAGAAGGAGGAGTCACATATCCAACTAGCTAGATAAAATAGAATTCAAGGCCTTTGGTTGTTTTCATGCTGTGGATATTTTGATCACCAGGTGAGAACACGTTTGAGAGCAGATAGACATGGCTTTTTGCCAGGCCTATGTGGTGGTTTCTGAATAGTCTGGAATAGATTTGGTTGGCCAGAGCCTGCCCTGAACTTGTAGGGTGCACTTTAGAGTTTTTTTTGTGTGTGATGTTTTGGAGGAACAGTCCCATTCAGCTGGATGGGCAAAAATATTGCAATTTTAGTAGAAAATAAGATATTTGTATTGTATTGAAATGGTTAAATGTTTCTAGAAGTGGAAGTTATTAAACATTAAAAACAGTTTTCAAGGTCTAAATGGGATTAAATAACACACTGGGTTGTGGTTGGTTTCGTCCATTCCTGGCTTGTACTGACTTCCATGTTGTAGATTGGATTAAAGGGGGCATAGACAAGTATAGTTTTACCTTTGAGTACTGGAAAGATATTTTTTTGGTCCTCTGTCTATTAGCAAGTTTTACTTTTGATACTCTTCTGCCCATCTGAAGATAACTTGACTCTAAGAAAATCTAGGTTTACTTCCCAAATAGTGGATGCACCCAGTTTGGATGGATTGGCAAATTTTTTCACGCTTAATTCGGTCAGCAGGTATATTTCCCGTGTAGTGGAAAACTTACAAACTAGGATATGGGGTTTTGAAAAGTGAAGAGACTACTACTTTGATAGAAATCATTTAGTTATTTAAGATAGCCCAAAATTAGTTATAAATTTCTCTTATCGGCTTTGCTCGCTTATCCAATGCTGTAATTCTTCAGTCATTGTATTGCAAGGCTTCTTGGCTTTTCTTCAAGATTTAATCTAAATATCGATACAATAATTAAAAGTACCAGAATTGGATGTAACTTTCGTTTTTTGAATGCTTAATGCCCATATCTAATGGCCATCCAATTGGCCAAAGGTTTCAGGGACAATTTGTTCTTGTCCCTCTGAGGGTCAATTGCCCCAGGGGATTTGTTGGGGGCTCTCCTAAAATGTTCTGCATGTGAGTCACCAGGGCCTTTGCACAGGGGTCTTGGAGATCACCAAAAGACTCCTAGCCAGTGACTCCATCTATAAGAAAAGCCATATAGAAAAAGTTCGCTGTGCCTCAAAGGGGAACCGCAGTTTAGGTAGATGACCGGTTAAGAATTGGCCAGAAGGAGCCAGGCACTTCTTTTCCCCAAGAAAACCTGAGTGCCCCTGAAGACAAGAACTAAATGACTGAAAAACAAATTTTTGTTTAATCTGGGGTAATCGTGTGCTTAAGCAACCCAAAACAAAGTATCACGACAAGATTAAATAGTCAATATTTCTCTTTGAAGACTAAAAGTGCTCCACATATTGGGATTAAAGTTAAATGAATAGTTAAACAGGAATACAAACCTTAGATCTGGGCTGATACAGAGTAGAGGGTCCTACAAAGACAAAGGACAACAGTCCATCTAGTGTTAATTCAATAATAATACTTTCTTCTTTCTAGCAACATATCTAAGTGGAAACTAATATCCTGACATTAAAAAGCAGCTGAGGGGCTGGAGAGATGGCCTAGTGGGTTAAGAGTGCGCGAACTGCTCTTGCAAGAGGACCGGGATTCAATCCCAGCACCACTGGCAGCTGAGAGCCATGTTAACGCCAGTTCCAGGGGAATCTGACGCCCTCTTCTGACCTCTTGGCATTGCACAACAACGGGTGACAAACCTACATCAAGACAGTACATTTCAACACATCAAAATAAATAAAAAATAAAAAAATAAAAAGCCTGAAAAGCAGATCCTGAGTCCAGACATCATGGCCAAATGAACAGAAGGAGAAACCTAATAAATGGATGCTATGAAATCCCTGTTCGAAAATTCTAATGGACTTACAAGTTGGACATTGGAATTTACCCTGTTCTTACTTCTCCTGGGTCCCTGCCTAGATCATGTCTCCAACTACTCCTGCCTTCATTTCACTTTCATGGGCATTAGGAAAGGATATTTTTCCTCTATAATTATGCTTGGGGTCTTTTATTTTGACCCTCTGAATGGGGGATCCCCAGTTGCCACACTCTAGTCAATTTTTCAGCATGAAAGAAGTCAGAGTGGTCAGTGCACCAGATTCCCTTCTGGCAATTGGGGTGACCCTTTTCAGAGGGTAACATAACTAAACAGGAGCTAGAAATTGATTAGCAGTTTAGGGATAGATCCCCCCAAACTAACCAGACCTTTTCTCCTCACTGAGAACTCAAAGCTTTCTGGACCAGCAAGTAACACATATCCTTCTGGTAGCCCTGAAAAGAGCAGGAAAAGAAGAAAGAAAGAAGAGAAGGAAAAACGAGAAGTACATACCAAGCCCGCAGATGGATCTCGTGTATTAACCAAAAGAAGGAAATCCCGTTTTTCTCGTGGCTTGTGTTTTAGTTATTTGTATTAGTGGTTCTGGTTCTGTGAAAAGAAAAAAATAAAGAAAAAATCTGAAAAATGATAAAAGACAGCTTGTGGATCGAGATGCCAAGAGACCAGCTGAAGCCAGGTACTGGGGCAAGGGGCTAAAGTACACACCACCCCCACACACAACTAGGATTCAAAGGCAATCTGATGGAGGCAAGCAAAGCAAGCCTTCAACATAGTGAAGATGTATTGACACATTGGAATAACAGGCAAGGAGAAGCCCCATTAGGCCAGGAACACAAAGAAGAGACAACAATGGGAAAGGGGCAGGATAATTCCACAACAAAGCTCTAATCACACTTATGGAAGATTCCTACAGTGGGTTCCCTCTGGGGATGCTCAGTACAAGATATCAGAAACACATTGGTTGAACATAGTTTAAAGAACTACAAAGGATTATAAAGAGCAAATCAAAGAAACTAAGAAAAGAATGCAAAGAACTCAGCAAGGACTAGAGCAAAAAGATGACACTCCAGAAGCGAGAGAACCTGAAAAGATCCGTGCTGAAAAGATACGGAAACAGCACATGCAAGCAAAAGAGCTATGGGAAGAGATTGAGAGCTCCAAAAAAGAAATAGAAATATAAAGAAATCAGAAGAGGAAATGAAAGGAAATCAAACACTCATCCAATCAGAAGAAAGGAATGGAAAAAGCCTCAGAACAGAATGGAGGAAGCAGAACAAAGAATATCAGACGGAAGATAACAAGAACAACAAAAATCAAGTAAGATTAAGAAGAAATTTAAAAAACCCAAAAGTGGAAAACCCAGGAAATGTGGGACATATGAAAAGCATCAAAATCTGCATCTAGGAATAGAAGGAAGGAGAAGCAATCCCAAGAATGGTGTATGATCAGATTTCAACAGAATAATAGAGGAAAACTCCGCACACTAAAAAAAGACAAACCAAGACAAATACAAGAAGCACATAGAACTCCAAACAGACAAGATAGAAAAGAATTCTCCATGCACATCATAGTAAAATGCTAGACATCCCAAACCAAGACAAAATCTTAAGCACAAGAGAAAACAAGTGACCTACAAGGGGAACGGAGTCAGAAATTACAGCTGACTTCTCAATGCAAATAATGAAAGCAAAAGAAAACCTGGACAACAGCATTCCCGAGTGTTAAATGACAATAGATGCCAATCCAGTTACTATACCAGCAAAATATCGCCATATGTTGAAGGAGAGAGAAATAAAAAAAAAATTGACAAACAATGAAAAGAATACATGTCCGGAAAACCAACCCATTTGGAAATATGTGAAACAATTCAAAGGACAGAAAGAAAGGCACAACCATCCCACAGGCACCTAGAAAAGAGAAATCAATAAAAGCATAACTGCAGAAGTAGAAACCTAAACCCAAAACTGCAAATGGATAAATAAGGCAAAAGGAAGACAACAACAAACCTATCAGTCTATAAACCTAAATATAATGGACCAAATTCCCAATCAAAAGACATACGCTGGGAGATTGGATTAGAAACAGAATCCCTCCATATGCTGTCTACAAGAAACACTCTTACCTTCAAGGACAGGCAATACCTTAAAGTGAAAGGAATGGAAAAAAAGTATTCCAAGCACAATGGAACAACAAAAGAAAGCAGTGTTGGTATTTAAATCAGACAAAATAGAGTAAAGTAAAGAAATCAAAAGACGAAGAAGGCCATT
Source organism: Rhizomys pruinosus (assembly GCA_009823505.1). Taxonomy (NCBI): domain Eukaryota; kingdom Metazoa; phylum Chordata; class Mammalia; order Rodentia; family Spalacidae; genus Rhizomys; species Rhizomys pruinosus. Next base: position 457,854 of record VZQC01011008.1, on the reverse strand, counting down.
ACATTTTATCAAAGGAACAATTCACCAGAAGATTTCACAGTTATGAATAAATATATGCCCCCAAACTCTGGTGCACAAACCTTTATAAAGACAATTCTTCCAGGCCACAAGGCACACACTAAACCAGTACACTTATAGTAGGGGATTTCAGTACCCACTGAGCCCATTGGATATATCATCTGTACCAAAAATAAACGAGAGACATTGAACATGAAGATATGAGACAACCAAATGGACCACCCAGACCTCTACGAATATTCTCACCCTAACATACCAGAGAATACACTTTCTACTTCTAGCAACCCCAGGAAACAGTCTTCTGGCAAAAGTCTGACCCACATACTTGGATCTTGTATAGTAAACCTTGGCACTACTGACAAATATCAAAAAGATTGAAATAATTTTTTGCGATTCTATCAGACCACAGTTGCAATGAAAGCTCAACATCAACACCAGGAAAGCCCTACGGCCTACAAAAACATGGAGACTAAACAACACATTCGCTTTGAATAGGATAATGGGTCAAGGAAGAAGATAAAGGAAAAGAAATAAAAACATTCCGGAACTGAACGACAATGACAATACAACATACAAAACCTATGGGATATCTTAAAAGCAGTCCTAAGAGGAAGTTTATAGCCCTGGGGCGCTAATTAGAAAAACAGAAAGAGCACAAGTGAATATAGAACACTGCAGCTAAAAGCACTTGAAAGGCAATAAAGATGAACCCTAAAGGCAACAGACAGGAAGAAATAACAAAAATCAGAGCAGAAATCAATGAAATAAGAAACAAAGAAAACATACAAAAAAATCAATAATCCAAAAGTTGGTTCTTTGAAGAGAATAAACAAGATAGACAACCTCTAGCCAGTTAACCAAAAGAAAGAAGGAACAATCCAAATCAATAAGCCTGGATGAAAGGGAAATATCACAACAAGACAGGAAAAAGATCCAGACAATCAACAGGGGAATACTCAAAAACCTAAACTCTACAGTTGGAAAACCTAGAAGAAATAGATGGAATATCTGAAATCCTGGGAATCACCAAACTCACCAAGAAGAGATCAGCCAGCTTAAACAGACCATATACATATGAAGAAATTGAAGTGTAATAGAAACCCCAACAAAAAAGCCCAGGCCCACGTTTCATGGCAGAATTCTATAAAACATTTCAAAAAGACCTACAAACCATTATTACTGAAATTTAGAAGGATACAATCAGAGGGAATTCCCAAATCCTTCTATGAAGCCAGCATCACTCATTGAAACCAAACCAGGCAAAGATACAACTAAAAGAGGAGATTATAGACCACCTCCCTAATGAACACAGATGCCAAAATTCTAAACAGGATACTGGCAAATCATACAGACCCATCAGAAGTCACCATCATGACCATTATGGATTCAACACAGAGATGCAGGGATGGTTCAACATATGAAATCAATAAATATCATCAAACACAAAATGGAATGAAAACAACAAAAACCACCCATCCTCTCAATTGATGGCTGAAAAAGCCTTTACAAAATCCACATCCCTTCATGCTTAAAGTCCTAAAAGGAATTGGATATGGAGGGATCATTCTCAATGTAATCAAAGCCAATACAGGAAACCCACAGCCAATATCTTCCTAAATGGGGAAATGACAGAACATTCCCTTAAAGGTAGGAACTCAGCAAGGCTGCCACCTGTCACCACTCCTCTTCAATATAGTGCTTGAAACACTTGCTAGAGCAATAAGGCAAGAAAAGGAAATTAAAGGAGTATAATTGGAAAAGAGGAAGTAGCTTCCCTATTTGCTGATGATATGATTTTACTTAAGGGATGCTAAAAACACTCCACCAGAAAATCCTAGAAATATTAACACTTTCAGCAAAGTGGCAGGATACAAAATTAACCTAAAAAAATATCAATGGCCTTTCTTTACACCGAAGAACAAGCAACTGGAGAAAAATTCAAAGAGACCTTCCCACTCACAAATACCTCAAAAAAATAAAAAATACCTAGGAACAAATCTCAACCCAAAGACACCAACAAAGATCTCTACAAACAAAATTTTAAACCTTTAAAGAAAGAAATGAAGAAGATATCAGAAATGGAAAAACCTCCCTTGCTCATGGATTTGGAAAAAAAAAAAATGTCCATTCTACCCAAACCTTTAATAGATATAATGCAATCCCAATCAAAATCCAAGAGTTTCTTCACAGGTTGGAATAATAGTCCTAAATTCATTGAAAATACCCCGAATAGCCAAAAACAACCCTGAGTGAAAAGAGCTACACAGGGCGGTATCTATTCCAGACTTCAATTACTACAGGCTATAGTCATAAAACAGCCTGGTATGGTCAACAAAAACGACCTGGTTGACATGGAACAAAACAAAGACAAATCTGAGCACATACAATTTCATCATCTCATCTCTTATTTGACAAGGGGGGCCAAGAAGACACAATGGGAAAAGACAGCATCTTCAGCAAGTGTGTTGCAAAACTGGATCACCCTTGTAGAAGAATGAAATAAACCCCTACTCTGCCCTGTCACAAAATCAACTTCAGATGGATCAAGACCTCAACTGAAACACCCAAACTCTGAAGGGATAGAAGAAAAAGTTGGCAGCAGACTACAAGACATAGGCGAGGAAAGTCTTTCCTAAATCAGACAGCAGCTGTGCAAGAATTAAGGTAACATTTGACAAGTGGGACCTCATTAAACTCAAAAGCCTTGTATATCAAAAAAAACAATCAAGGAATGAAGAGAATCCCACAGAGTGGGAGGAACTTACTCAGCAGAAACTCTGACAAAGATTATTTCCAGAATAAACAACTACTCAAAAAAAAACAAAGAAGAAAGAAAACAAATGACCCACTCAATAGATGGAGCAAAGAGCTGAACAGAGACTTCACAAAGTGAGGAATTAGAGATTCTGAGAAACAACCTTAAGAAGTGTCAACATCACTAATCATTAAGAATGCAATAAAACCACTTCAAGACTCATCATCTTACTCCAATAAACTAGGCTAGGATCAAAAAACAAATGATACAGTGCTGAGAGGGTTGTGGGGAAAGGGGAACACATCATCCACTGCTGGTGGGAAGAAGAAACTGTCAGCCTATGGAAAGCAGTGTGGGAGAACCATGGAAGACTTGGATGAACTTGCCACCTGACCCTGCCATACCACTCCTAGGCATGTACCTCAAGACTCCACCCCCCACAGAGATAATGCTGGCCATGTTTATTCAGCTCTCTTCACAATACAAGGAGCTGGAACCAACCCAAATGCCCCTCAAAACTGATAGTGGATAGAGAAATGTGGTACATCTACACAATGGAGTTCTATCAGCAGTAAAGAAAGAGACATCATGAGCTTTGCAGGAAAATGGCTGGAGCTAGAAGACATCATGCACTGAATGAAGTAACACAGTCCCAGAAAAAAAAATGAGGTATCCTCATCTTGATGCTAGTGCTATTTACCTAGTTGTAAGTATTTCTGTGTGCACGGCCCCTTAGCTTTGTCCAAAGCAGTTGGGAGTGATGCATATTGGAAAAACAACAACAACAACACAAAAACAACAACAACGAAGACTGCATCAAAGACGACTGAAACGTGAACTTCTGCTCAAAACAGTCAACTTCCACATGGAGAATATTGAGAAAGACTGAGAATAGATGAAAACATTGTTTGGCCAGAATGCATGAGCTTTTTGGTGGGGTGGGGGGAGGGGGTACACGGGTCTCAATTTGATGAAAAACATATAAAATAAACTAAATTGTAAAAACAACAACAGAACCACAACGCAAGCAGCTTGCTACTTTGATCATTGAGAAATGTGGCATTAATTTGTCTTTCACAGTTCAAAGCCTAGAAATCTGGCACTTTGGGTTCACAGAAACATTCCTAGTGAGCTCAAAATATCTAAGGAAACAGCCAACATTTGTTACCATATAGAGCTTTAGAAATAAGTAGTGACTACAATGATTATATATATTTAGAATCTGTTAAATGTTTTTATGAAATGCACCGTTAATAAATAGGATTAAATTGATTGAATAATGCGTTTTTAATTAAAATCTGCACTGTTCTTATAGTAGTGGACTTGACCATTCATCATGGTGAATTGGTTGGTTATCTAGCTAGACATCGATTATGTAGTACACAGGTGATCCTGAGCCTTACCTCTCTGTATTAGTCAGGGTTCTCTAAAGAACAGAAGTAAAAGGATGAATATATAGCTATATACCAATTTTTTATTGATTTGCTCATGGACAGAGTTCAAGGAGTCCAACAGTAGCATCACCACACTGGAAGGCCGAGAGAATCCAGGGAACGGGCTCAGTCTGCAAGCTGGAGGTCCCTCAGTAGTCCCCAATCTGGTCTGAAGGCCTGATGGATTCTAGGATATCTGCCGGTCTCAGTACACGCTGGGATCCGAGAGGTTGATCACAGCACCAAGACAAAAACCCCCAGATGAGAGAGGCAACCCGCAGGAAAAAAGGGACCAGCTCCTTCGGCCATGGCCTTTAATACTTCCTGCTGGCAATGTAATGCCCACATTTGGGGTTGGCCATCCGGGTAGAGGTGGTCCAATCAGAAAACCCTTTTTACTCTTATTTTTTTCTTTAGTCCAGTCAAGTTTGACAACCAGGATTAACCATCACACTCTCCCATACAGATCTCTCCGCTCTCGTTCTCTCCCTCTTTCTCTTTTTCTGCTCTCAATATCTCTGTCACTAATGTGCTAGTTTCAAATCTAGCATTTCTGCTAGAGGGGAAATACAGTAAATGAATGGAGACTAATCTCGCTTTGGTCATATGAATTTGTTTAAATTTATTTTAAGTTTAAATGTACCTGATATTCCATGCCCTCCTGCTAATATTTTTAACTATTCAAACTTTTATTCTCTCTTGTGTATTTGGCCTCAGAGTCATAGAGACCTCCAAAGTATTGGGATATGGGAAAGAAGATGTGTGTGAGAAACAGATTTTCTTCAAAAATTTTCACACACATCTCTGTGTGTCACGAGTTGTAGAACTCTGTAATACCCTCTGTCTGTTGCAAAAGAGCCTTCTTGATGAGTTGGTATATGATTTACGTGTCTGTAAATGGAAGGAATCCATATGTAGCAACACAATAAAGAAATTTCATTTTCGTAAGATATGAGAAGATGGGTTTTTTTTCTCTGGGATTTATGTTCCCTCTCGAGCCATATGTATTTGGTTGTCTTTACAGTGCCATATGAGTTCTCTCACACTGAATGGGCTTTAAGGCCAATTAGATAGCTATTGATTACTCCCTAGATAAAAGTCCATTCTGCACCAATAGAGATAGTGGTTTTGCTCTGCTAGTCCTTGGGTGTTTTAGGCTTTAACAGGCTGGGCTGGACCTTGGACTGATTGATTTTTCCTCATTAGCAACTTGTATACTATCTTGTATAATATCCTGTAGAACTGTTTATTAGAGTTAGTCTTTTTGGGGGGCGGGGGAAATGGTTTAATTTGGCTCACAGCACAGGGCCCATCATCAAGGGGAGTCCAGGCAGGAACTCAGGGCATGATCGGGAGGCATGAGTAAGTTTCACAAGTCTAGAGGGAACGCTGCTTTCTAGGTTTTCTCTTCTGGCCCATGCTCGGCCTGCTTTCTTTCTTTTTTAAATTTTTTTTGTTTATATATATAATAATATAGATATATATATATATAATAGAATTACTATATATATGATTATGTTATAAATCGAATCTTGACCCGTGTCCCCCTCCCAACCCCCCATCCCCCCAGAGTTACAACATTTTCAGTCAGTTTTTTGATGCAGTCTTTTTCTGTTGTTGGGTGTTTGTTCTTTCCAATATGCCACTCACAACAAGAAATACTTACAACGAGGTAATTGGCACTAGCATCCACAGATGAAAGGGATACCATTTGTTTTTTTCCCATTTGTTTTTCTGGGACAGTGTTACTGCACTTAACGAAATGCATTCTAGTTCCATCCATTTACCTGCAAAAGTTCATGATGTTGTCTTTTTTTACTTATACTGTCTGCAATAGAACGCCATTGTGTAATGTACCCCCATTTTCATTATCTGCTCATCAGTTGAGGGGCATTTTGTTTGGTTCCAGCTTTTTGCGATGGTGAACAGAGCTGCAATAAAAAATATAGCTGTGCATGTAATCCTCTGCAGTAAGATGAGTCCTTGTGGGTATATACCCAGAGTGGTGTGGGACTGGGTCAGTCCCCAGGTGGAAGCCTCATTTTGAGTCTTCCAAGGGTTTCTCCACACTGCTTTCCAGACTGGCTTTGCAAGTTTACAGTCCCACTAGCAGTGGATAAGTGTCCCCTTTCCCCACAACCTCCTCCAGCACTTGGGATTATTTTGTTTTCTTGATCCTAACCATCTTTTCTTTTTTTCCTTTTTTTAAAAATTATTTAATTTTTTTTACATGTATGAATGTACTGTCTGCAGGTAGGTTTGTGCACCCATGGTCGTGGCCAATGCCTTGGAGGTCGAAGAGGGTGTCCGGATTAACCCTGGAACTGGAGTTAAGACGGTTCTCAGCCCGCCAGGTGGGCGCTGGGGATCAAAACCCGGTCCTCTTCAAGAGCAGCGGTGCTCTAAAACAACTAGGCCAATCTATCCAGCCCAAATCCTAGCCCAGTCTTATTGGGGTGAGATGATATCTTCAGTGGTTTTAATTTACATTTGTATTCACTAATTATTAGGACGTTAAACCCTTTTAAGATGTTTTTTCAGACAACCTCAATTTCCTCACATGTGACGTCCTCTGTTCAGCTCTTTGCTCCATCTTTTGAGTGATTCATTTCTTTTCTTTTTCTTCTTTGTTTTTTGATTAGTTTATATACTCTGGAAATAAACGCTTTGTCAGATGTTTCTGCAGTGAAGGTCTCCTCCACTCTGTGGGTTTTATCCTCTTCACTCCGTGATTATTTCTTTTGAATGTACAGAGCTTATGAGTTTAATGAGGTTTGGGTCCATTTGTCAACTGTCGACCTTAATTTTTGCAAAGCTGCTGTCTGATTAGGAAGTCGTTCCCGATGCCTATGTCTTATAGTCTGCTGCAAACTTTTTTGTCTTTCTATGGCCTTCAGAGTTTGGGGTGTTCACGTTGAGGTCTTTGATCATCTGGAAGTTGACTTTGTACAGGGCTAGAGGTAAGGGGTTTAATTTCAATTTCTCCTTGTAAACAAGTGGTGATCCAGTTTTTGCCAACACCACTTTGCTGAAGATGATAGTCTTTCCTCCACTGTGTCTTCTTGGCCCCCTTGTCAAATACGAGGTGGCCTGAAATTGTATGTGCGCAAGTTGGATCTTTGATTGTGTTCCATTGGTCAAGAGGTATGTTTTTGTGCTAGTACCACTCTGTTTTTCTGACTATAGCCATGTGTATAGTTTGAAGGCTGGTGTAGAGATCCCCCGTATTGTTTTTTTCAACTTTTTTTCACTCAGGGTTTGCCTTTGGCTATTCAAGTCTTTTGTTGAGTAGTCTTCCATGAGGGAGAAGGCTGTCCAGGTCAGTTCCACCCAGCTCCATTTCTCTTTGCTCCAAGTCTTGTGTTCAAAGTGTGTCCTGTCTTCAGGAATATGGTCATAACATCGAAGTTATCAATGTAAGCAAAGGTTTTAGCAATATGAAGAAGAGTTTTGGAGTCGCTTAGCTAACCGTACCAACCACCCTTCGGAAGGGATTTTCTCTTTGTGCTTCACTGTGTTTCTCATTATATAGTCTTCAAGAATACATATACACTCATGGTCAGATATTGTGTGTGTATTTTTCAGGGGATTTCTGAGTTAATACATTTCCCTCTGGCTTTTTATGCCATCTAAGCTTTATTAATCTCTCTGCTCTCTTGCTTAACTTCCCTCCACCTTCCCCAGTTTAAATACCCCTCACCTCTTGAGTTCTTTCTCCTTTGTTTACATGGTTCCCTGTGTCTTTCATTCTTCTCTTCTCATTTGAATAACCTCATTTTTCCTCATTTCCCCTTTGGTAACATCTGCTTCCTACTATCCCCCCTCTCTCTGGGCGGCTTTCTCTTTTTCCGTTTACATCAATATATATATATATATAACTTATAGATATAGATATATGATAAATTATATATATAATTTGGGTTAGCTGACAAGAATAGAATTGATTTTCATGTCAGGGTAAAGTTAAAGACATTCAGAAATATATTCAAAAATTACCTTATATATTTAATAATGAAAATAGACTACACCAACCGGTATCTTTCTGTACAAGTAGTTTTTTGGCGTTAAAGTGTCAGTTTCCTAGGGGGTGATGAACCCAGTTTTCCTTGGAGACTTAGATTTGAGTTGAGGAAGTACTAAGATATATGCCAGACAAGAAGCTAGACTGAAAACTTGTGGGCTGTTAAAAAAGCCATTTTTAACCTTTCCATTTGCTTTAATGAAGTGGGCATTTAACTTTCTTTTTTCTTTTTTCCTTTTTCTTATTTTTTTTTTTTTTTTTTTTTGGTCTTTTCGAGACAGGGGCTCCCTGTAGCTGCAGCTGGCTGGTCTCACTCTGTTAGAGCAGGCTGGCCTTGAAGTCACAAAGATGCTGCCTGCCTCTGCCTCCCAAGTGCTTAGGAGTAAAGGCATGTGCCACCACCCCCGCTATGGCAGTTTCATTTCTTCTGCTACATGCAATGCATTTGCTAGTGGCGCTCTTTGTGCAGTTTTATCCAGATGGGTATGTGTTAGTATCTGTTCCCTTGAAACACCATTCATATTGAATAATGGAGGCTAATGAAATACATTTCTATTTGTAATAGCTAGAAATTGTACATAGCTTTTAGATTGTTATGGTCATCACTTTAACTTCTCCTGGAGAATGTTTGAGGCCATGATTCTAGTTGCATGAGAGTGGATGATACCTACTTTCCAGTATGGCCTAGGAACTCTGTGTTCAGTGGTAATTTTAACAACATGACAACAGCAGCTATAAGACATGAATTGATTTTCCGTTTTCTAATTACCAATGTAGGAAAATTTAGGTATTTAGTTTCAAAATACATATATTGAGCATAAAACAAGAATATACAGGGGGCTTGAGAGATGGATCAAGAAGTTTAAAGCATGGGGCTGCTCTTAACAGAGAGCTGGTTCAAATTCACAGTACCCACATGTCAGCAGCTAACAACTGTCTGGCACTCCAGTTGACATGGAATTTAATGTCTTCTTCTGACTTCGATGAGCATTGCATGACATGGGTCCCACCTACACACATAGAAGCATATCCTCATACACATAAAAATAAAAGTAATAATTTTTTTTTTTTTTTTTCCTTTGTATTTTTGAGAATATTTTCTTTTTTTAAAAATGTTTATTATTTGTGGTTCTTGATAATAGAGGACCTGCATTGTAGAAATTCCTACCCTTCATGTGATGCGTGTGGAGGTCAGAAGGCAAAATTGAGTCCTCCTGTACTGAAGTTACAGTGGGGGGTTCGCCATCATAGTGTGCTGGGAATTAAACCCTGGTCGTCTGCAAGGCAGGCAGTGCTCTTAACCATTGAGCATTCCCTCCAGTCCTGTAAGAGACTATTTTCAGTAACCTTCCTTTAAACATTTTGAGAATAAAAAAAACTTTCAGTTGAAACTATGTAAAGTTCAATATAGTGGAAATATGATTTTTGAATGTTAAAGGAAAATAATCAATAAAAAAAAATCAGTTATTCTGTTTGAACAACTGACCCAAGAAAATGGTAATGTAGTTAGTTTGTTGATGGAACAAATCCTGTTGTGAATGGGAGAAATTCTCAATGCACTGATTTCATTGAGTACTTCATTCCTTTTTCCACTTAAGCATGCTGTTTGGATTGCACTCTCATCACATCACATGACCCATCTGTCCTACAAATCAAAAACTCTTTGAAAGAATGTAGCTGTATTCATTTTTCCATATCCCACTTAAGTACAGTGCCACACTCTACATAAGAGTTTCTTATAATGAATTCTCAGTATGTTCAATAGCTTAGGTCATGGGTTCTTTGGCACTGTGCCATCACATGGTACAATCTTACAAAATATTTAATCAGTTACAAAAACTTCAACATTTTCCAATTTAATACATGTATGTGATACAAATTTAATACTGCTTTTTCCTCACCATAATCACTGCATATAAAAACATATTCTCAGCCATCTGGATTTTCTCCCATTGCATTTAATAACTGTGTACTTAAAAACAGGTGATTAACTGAAATATCCTCCCCACAATAGAATGTTTTCCATGATATAAATGCCACTCTGGATTTCTGTAATTAAATACAAAACAAAACAAAATAAAATTTTAATAGACATTTGCAAAATTCCTCAAACAAGGGGTAGTTTTGTTTTGTGCCCAAAGCACTGAAAATATTCTGCATGTAGATTGCTATAATATGAGTAGCAGTCAGCTATAACCACTTTCACAAATACAAACAGAATGTGGAAAAGAAACACCCATCATTTGGGAGTCAGGCCTCATTTTTAAAGCAAATGTCAGAGTTAGACTATGACTACGCTGATTGATTTTATTTTAGTTCATATTTAAAATTGGATACTCTTTCAGTATTGACAGTTTAGCCCTGGAAGAAAGAAAACAAAATTTAGAAGTTGCAATCACAATCTTTTTAGTGACATTTATTTAATGAGATCGACAATACAAAGGCTGAGCCTGGTGATACACTTTTGCCTCTGTATTTTCTTTTGTGACTCTTCAAATAGTACACACTTTGTAAGATGATATGAAAATTCCCCTGCACAGTGCTTTGCAGCAATATATAATTAGCACATATTTTTAAGAACCCTAAATGTTCATTTGGTTTACCAAAACTTTTGCTAAAGCTAGAATTAAATTCATCTGGGAGAGTTCAGAAAGTGAGGGGTACATGGCAAAGCTAAGAAACTGGAAAAAGTTAATCCAACTCTGGAGTTCAGCTTTTGGTTTGGATAGAGCAAAAGTCTCTTTGAGTTAGTGAAATTGAAATCATGTACCAGTGGCCTAGAGAGTCAATGCTCTGGGCCTTGTAGAGAGTGTTAGCATACTGACACTGGACACCGACACCCTTTAGTGTACAAGTCCCAGAAAGGCCAAGCAATAAATTTACATAGAGCGTGAAGGTTCTATTGTCCCAGTGAAAGCTGCTCCTGCTTTCCTCTACCCTATCAAAATCCCTGTGCCAGCTGTTCACATACTCTCCATTGTATCATTGTTGGCCAGGGAATTGCTCTTGCGGAAGTTTGCTCTCAGATGGTGCACTTAGAAATTCTGGGTATTCACCAACTTTATGCATAGGCTCACCTGCTTTCTCTTTGGTGGTTTGAATGAGAATGTCCCCTATGGGGTTTTAAGTATTCAGATATTTTGTACCCAGTTTAGTGGTACTGTTTTTGGAGGACTTAGAAGCTGTGGCCACGCTGGAGGAAGTAAGTCACTGGGAGTAGGCTTAGTGCATTCAAGAAGCCCTGAAGTCTCCAGTGTCTCTCTCTCTTGGCTTCCTGTGCTCATTGGAAGATGTGAACCTAGGCTTTCTGCTCCAGCCTTGGCCACCATGCCTCCCCTCCAAAAGTGGACTCAATTCCCTGGAACTGTCAATCGTAAACTCAAATAAACTCTTCCTTTTATAAGTTCCCTTGGTTTTGGTGGTTTTATCACAGCAACAGAAAAGTGACTAATACACCCTGTTTGCTGTGAACTGAACTTGCTCTGTCATCTAGACCCCAGGTGAAGTGCAGCTCCCGAGGAAGTGAAGGGCATCAAGGAAAGGAACTAGAGAATAGAACAAAGTCAAAATCAGTGTGTGACTGTGGGTGCGTTGTGGTCTGTTTATCACTTTATAGATCTTTTCAAATAGACTTCATTGAAAGACTCATCATGATATTAATAAAACCCATTTCTTTGGGCAGTTAGGTGCAGAATAATCTAAATGAAAGGTTTTAGAGACAGTATGCTGATTTCTACCACCTAAACGACTAGACTGAGTGCATAGCACTGGGGTTAAAATCAACAGCAGGACTTCTAGGTGAGTCTGTGGCTATGGTGTGTATTTAGGAGTAGAATAAAAGATCTCATCCATTAGAAAACCACAAGTACATACAGAGAACTGTACAACAGCACCATGTGAATCCTTCCTGATTTCAAGAATACTGAACTTGTTTGGATTGCTCTGCCGGAGGGAACCTAATTACACAGCACAAGTAAGCACAAGCACTTTTAGGGGTGGCTAGTGCAAACAGCACCAAGTTCAAGTTTCTCCATGAAATCCCTCAAGTGTCAGCTCACTCTGAAACACTGGTCTCATTGTCCTACATCCAGCTAAACATAGTGGGCCAAGCAGAGTTCAACAGATTCACCAAGAAATAACTTTTCTTAGTTGCAGTGTTTCTGTTAAAAAGGAAATTACAATAAGTGGACTTTTATATAATTTCTTTTTCATTTTTTCAAATTATAAAAATGTGTCCTTGTGTGTATGATCCAGGATAGAGTCTCTCTTTGTGAATGTTAACCAAGTCATACACATTGTGTCCTACTGATTTGTGCATATGTTTCCACAATGTTATTTAAAAAGTTTCTTACCTCACTTAGTATTGATAAGGGCTTCCACTCTGAACAGGATGGTATCAGCTCAATACCTTTCCTCTTCTTCTTCTGGAAACCAAACCAAAGAAACAGAAAAAGAAAATCAGACAAAGCCCAAAAATCTCTTAGCAAAACTATGATATCGGCATCATAATTAATTGCTGTGGATTTGATATATACTTTTTCATCTTTCTGACATATTTTTAAAGGAGTAAAATAATATTGTAAATGGAATAGTTCACTTTGGGGAAAAAGTGGGTCATTGTACAAAAGCTAATTTCCCAGTTTCCACGACCTTAGTCAGATCTAGGCTCAGCATATATAACATCACATTGACCATATTCAAATGAGACCTAATGAAGAAGTGACTAACTGGGAATAATTCTAAAACTACTAACAAACCTACTTTTATAATGATACAAGATCAAAACCTGTTGTTAACAGCTACTTTACACATTTAATGAGTCAAATAAATAGGCACTGTTTAGTGCCTATTTACCTAACTCTGCATTCATCCATCTGCTTAACTGTATAACTCACATGCAAACAGAAAACCCTCTCTATGATTAAAAATGGAAATCTTTAGCCTGAGCTGGCCTTGAACTCCAGATCCTCCTGCATCTGCCTCCTTCAGCAAATTCTACCACTGGGCCCTACCACCAACAGTATGCCTAAAATTGTTTAAATTTCTCTTATAGGCTTTTCCTGCTTACCCTATGGTGTTAAATTTCTTCCAGTCATTGTTGGTGCAGGGCTTCTTAGGCTTTTCTTCAGGTTTTATCTAAATATAATACAGCCGTTAAAAGTACTAGATTAGTGTAACTTAACTTTTTTGGATGCTTACCATACCAATTCTGCCAAGGAATTTAAGAGACAATTTTGTTCCTTGCCCTCTAAGGTCAATTGGTCCCAGGGAATTTTTTTTGGAGGGGCGGGGGATCTTTTAAAATGTTCTGCAACTGTGAGTCACCAGGTTTCCTGTGCAGGGAGGTCTTGGAGATCCACGAACTTAACCATAGCCAGTGTTCAGTCTATAAAGAGGAAGCTCAACAAGAAACTTGCCTTGTGCTCCAAAGGGAACCCCGGTCTAGCAAGGACTGACCTTGTCCTCAATAGATGGACCTGTTAAGAATGGCCAGAAGGAGCCAGGTGTCCCCCCCGCAAAAAAAAAACTCGAGTGCCCCCTGAAGACCAGAACCTCAAATGACCTTGAGAAAACAATGTTTGGTTGTTCTAGGTTAATTGTGTGGACTTAAGTATCCAAAAAGAAAGTATAACCAAAAGATAGTGTATTTCCTTTTAAAGCATGAAAAATTGTGCCTCCACATATTGGGCATAAAGTTATATAAAATAATGTTAGACAGGCATAAAAATCTTGGACTAACAGTAGGGTCACCTACAGCCAAAGGACAAATCCACTATTGTTATTAATGCTCAATAATAAAATTTCCTCTTTCTTTCTAGCAACTAAGTGGAAACTCATATCTTGACTATTAAAAAAGCCTGAAAAACAAATCTTGAGTCCAGACATCATGGCCAAATGAACAGAAGGAGAAATCTAATAAATGGATGCTTTGAAATCCCTGGTCAAGAAATTCTAGTGGACATTTAAGTTGGACATTGGAATTCACCCTGTTCTTACTTCTCCTGGTTCCCTGCCTAGATCATGTACCAAACTACTCCTGCCTTCATTTAACTTTCACAAGCACCAGTCAAGGATTCTTCCCCTCTATAGTTTTGCTTGGAGGTCTTTTAGATTGACCCATCTGAATAAGGGATACATCAGTTGCCACACCCAACTTACCTCATGCAAGAAGTCAGAGTACTCAGCATCCAGATTCCCTTCTGGCAATTGGGGTGACCCTTTTCAGAGGGTAACATAATTAAACAGGACCTAGAAATTGATTAGGCAATTTAGGGATGAGACCCACCGAATTAACCAGACTCTTTCTTAGCTGAGAACTCCAAGGCTTCTTGGACTAGTAAACACATATCTTTCTGGTTGCCCTGAAAGAGCAGGAAAAGAAAAAAGAAAGGAAAGAGAGAAGAAAATAAAAAGAGAAATACATACCAAGCCCTGTAGATTGATTCTTTATTTCACCAGAATAGAAATGGAAATCCCCCCCATTTTGTTCTTATTTCTTTATTTTGTTATTATCATTTTGTATTTTTTCTGTTTTACTGTGAAAAGAAAGAAATAAAGAAAAAGAAAAAATGGAAAATCTTGTGCTGGAGAGATGGCTCAATGATTAAGAGTAATTGCTGCTCTTGGAAAGGACCCAGGTTCATTTCCCAGGTGGCCAATAACCATTAAATCTAGCTTCAGGGAATCCAACACCCTTTTCTGAACTCTCAGGGCAGTGCACAACATGGGTGTGTATATATGCATGCAGGCAATACACTCATACACATAAAATAAAAATAATTAAAATACTTAAAATGTAAAATTTTAAAACATTCAGAAAAATGATTTATGAGTTCATAGAAATACTGTAGTCATACTAAAAATAAAAAATACACAACCACAAGTGATTATAGACAGATGATAGATAGATAGATGATAGATTACAGAAAGATGCATAGATACATAGATAGATATATAGATAGATTTTTTTACAAGTCCTCCTGCCTTCTACAATCTCTCTCTCTCTCTCTGCCTACTTTCTGGGATATCTACTTTATTTCATTTTCTCTTTGTACATTTCTGAGCAAAGCAGGCATGTTTTGCTCTGGTGAAATATCAATTCTTTCTTTTTTTCAGAAATTCTATCAATTATCCGGTAACTTTTTTCCACTCTCTATAAAAGTTTTTTTTTACCCAATTGTCATTTCAGTGATGTTTTCATTGTGTTTATTTTTCTAAAACTTTAATATGATTTTACCCTCTTTTGTAATTTTCTTTGCTTCAGCACTTTCATTTGCTTGTTACACTTATATTATACACAGTAATGTGCCTTATTTATCTAAAGCTCATGTATATGGAATCCCAAGGATACTTAGAGCTGTATCCACCTCTATTCCCTCACTGCATCTGTTTTGACAAGCATCAGTTTAGAACAGTAATTTTTAAACATAATCTATATTTAAAAACTTATTAGTTTCTAACTCCTGTAACATGACAAGGAATTAGTAAGTTCTTTATTTTAGAATTCCATTGCTTTATTTTGCAATTTTCTGATGACAAAGGATATTAAACATATTTTTCAGATGTTAATTTTTCTTTTTTTAAATTATTATTATTTGTTTATTTTTAAGGGATTCTACAATATAAGAATACAGTTGTTTTCAGATAACATTGATGTTGCTTACTTTGCCATACAATTATGTAATCGGTGCATTTTGCAAGTATCTATGTCCAAATTTTGAACAACCCAAGGTTCCCATAGTCCAGTTGGAGAAGCTTGTATGCACAGGCATGTTGATCAATTAGGAGTCCAGACTATATTGCTGTAGTCTCATGATTCATCCCTATCTCTCTGCAGCCCTTACATTCTACCATGCCTAAACTTCTGCAATTTGTTCCCTGGGCTTTGGGAAAGGGGGCACAAGTGGTGAAAGAAAAAGTCTACTTCTTTGGAGTTGTCATTTTGGACTCTAGTCTGTTCAGATTATTTCCCTTCATGGGTTGACAGCTTTTCCAGTGATACCTTTTCAGTCATACTTAACAAACTTGGATGTACAGGCATTTAAGCAGTACTAATTATTATGTCAAGCTAAGCTGTGAGATAACACAGATGCTTGGATGGTATGCTAATCGCAAACTGTATGTTTCTTTATAAAGGGTGACAAGTTCTTATTGTGGCTTATAACATCTCCAACCACTAGAGGACATAAGCTTGTGGCATCCACTGATTGTTATTCCTCCAAGGAGAGAGCTAATAGTCAATTAGTTTGGAATATATATACTATATTATATATATATATATATATATTATATATATATGTATATTTGGTTGCCATTGTGCACAGAATCTCCAGGCTGTTGATGTGTAGTGATACTGACGGAGGAGTCTTGCTTGTCTCAGGGAGACCAATATTTTGCTGTATTGCTTTCATGGCTTTGGTAACACTCTCTGGCATTTCAGAGGCCAGTTTGATGCTAGCAAGTGACGTCTCATAACATTTTTTCACGCTCACACCAGGTCTTTGGCAACAGGACTTACTTGCCTTTCTCCTTGCATAAATCCACTTATTAGGCAAAAGGCCTTTATATTGGGGGGGTTTGAATCCCCTAGCCAACATCTCCTAGGCAGAATAATTCATGCTGATTCAGAGCTTTCCTGTAGTAATATATTTTGCTTAATTACACAGCTTAAAAACACTTTACTATTGAATTTGGCTCTAGATAGAGAATTATCTTCTTTCCTCAGTCCTATGTCTATCAGTCAATTAAAAAAAGAGTTATCCTGTTTTATAGGAAATTACCACTATAACAATTGGCTCTAACTTTACAGTTATGGAATGATTTCATTACCGTCATGTTTTTCTTTTTCCTATAAAGGGGAGAGGTAGAAGGTTTCTCAGTATCTGAAGGTAAACTTTTGTTAGGCCCTTATAAACTGTTAACCCCAATAGTATTCAGAGAAGATGCTCAGTGTCTGTGACCTCAGGCAGTCTGAGGTTCCTCTTTAATGTTCAGATGGGTCAGCCTCTCTGCTGATTTCCCAGTCCATCCTGCACAGCCATAAGTTGTATGTTTTCAGGCATTTAGATTTGGTGATTTTTACCTGTGGGAACATAAAATTCTCCTCCCATTGTTAGTTTCAAGATCTCAAAAATTGAAAATTTGTCAATAGGATTGGAACACAGAGTTTTCCATTTGTATCCCAGAAAGGATACGTCCCCACCTCCTACCTTCCTCTTTTTTTTTTTTTTTTTAGGAATTAGTAAGTTCTATGTACTTTGTTAACTTTTGTGTCACTTGTCTTAAAAGAGTTACTGTAGCAATACAAGTTGAGAGAGCAACAAAAAAGAACTAAAAAATAAACAACTCTGGAAAGATTCGAAAAAGATGCAGGACATGTATGGCAGAGATTCAGGGACTCGGGTGGGTAAGGGCATGGAAAGGGAAGGCACTCTAAGATTATGAGAAAAGATGTATGTGACTATGGAAAAGTTTAATAACAATAAAAGTGTAAAAAAAAAGAAAAGATGCTTAAGGAGATTAAAATGTTAACTATTAATTTTATTTTCACAATGTGCACATGTGCTCAGTTATCACACTTTTATCCATAAGTTTGTACAGTAAAATTATTATTTGAAAGAACATGCTAAGGTAACATGCTGGCTCAGGGGCTATAACACCAGCATTTGGGAAGGCCAAGGCAGCAGGGTTGCCAGGAGTTTGACACCAGTTTGGACTACATACTGAGTTACAGGCTAGCCTATAGAGTGAAAGCCAGTCTCAACAACTTAAAAGTATGTGATACAATGCCTGCTACATAGAACACAGGTTTAATTTTGTAACATAGTCGGGTTTGGATTCTGTATATGTGCCTGTGCAAGTGTGTGTATGAGTATTATATTATATATAGTATATATATATATATACTCATTATATTATATTATTATAAATATATCTCTATAATATATATATTATATATATTATAATTATATATTATATATTATTATATATATATTATATATTATATTATATTTATATATTAATCGGGCTATATCCGATGCTATATATATATGCCGGAACGAGTATGTCTTGCGAGTAGCCCGGAGTCAATGTACATTCCAGTCGGAATATATATTATAGAGATATATCTTATGTACCCATATATATTATATAATCTATCTATATATAGTGCTAAATTGTTTCTGCACACTTTGAGACTTGAATGTAATGTTAGAGATGACAGAGTGGAGAAGGAGGATTTAAGTAACTTATTCACCATAAAGTTTTGGTCATTTTGAAAAAAAAAAAGAGTTACTGAAAATTAATTGGTGCTTTGTGTATATTGATCAAATTTCCCTGAAAATCACCACTTAGAAAATGGTATTAAAGAATGTATTAAATGTGTCATAAAAAGACTTGGAAATGAACCAACTGAGCAATAAAAGTAAAAGTCCAAATTGAAAGTTAACACATAGATGACAAAATTGTACTGTCATTATTGAAGAAACCAAAGGCAGATGTGAACAGACAATTTTAACAATCAGAATAATTTTTATAAATATGTCAGTTTTCCCTGGACAAAGTGAGGATGGTGCAGTACACTAGGCATGGTGGTATATGCCTTCACTTAATCCCACGACTTAGGAGGCAGAGCAGGTGGTTCTTTATGAAATGGAGACCAGCCTGTTCTACATAGCAAATCTCAAACCAGCTGGGACTACAGGTAAATCCTATCTCAAAAAATAAAAAGGAAAAATTGAGGAAAGTTACAATCCTTAATATTTTATTAAGTTCTTTTGCTGTGAATTTCATTATTTCAAACTTTATGCATGAGAGACTACAACAAGAAGTGTAATGCAACTTTATTTTGAGATTTCAGTAAGAATGGATAAGATCCAGGAAATGGAATGACAAATGCTGACATTGTGGGGAAATGTGAACTATTATTCACTGCTAGGAAAGTGGGAGTGCAAACTGATGCAGCAACTAAGGAAATTACTCTAGAGATTTGTCAAAAAGCTGGAAAAGGACCTACCGTATGTTCCAGCTATACAGCTCTTGGGCATCTACCCAAAGAACTCTTTATCCTACTACAGAAATACCTGTTCATGTTTATTGCTGTTCTGTTTACAATAGCCAGGAAATGGAAACAACCAGTTGTCTACCAACTAATGAATGGATAGTGAAAGGGTGGTACAGTTACACAACTGAATACTATTCAGCTGTTAAAAAAATGAGATTATGAAATTCACAAGTAGAGGGAGGGAACTGGAAACAATCATCCTGAATAATGTAACCCAGAGTCAGAAAGACAAACATCAATTGTTCACTGTCCTAAGTGGGTACTACCTATGAATCTTTAGATATGTTTCAATTGGAAAATACATAGAGATCGGGAAATGGGTAAACAGCTATGAGGAACAAGGAAGGCTTCATGGGAGGAGAGAGAGATGCAGGGATATAAATAGGAAAAGAAGAATAATGCAGTAGGAAGGTTTAAATGGGATGGGGAATGGGAGGGGAGAACAGAAGAGGGAGTATGGGAAGGGATAACTAACAGTAATTGCCTTTAGAAAAAAACATATGGAAAACCACTGTAGAAGTTTCTAAAGTATACACATATATAATTAAAAAGTGGTTAAAAAGAATTACCCTGTAATAGGTGGACAGTGCCTGTACTAGACATTACAGGCTACCAAAGAAAATCTCAATGTCAGGAATGAACTTTCATTTTTAAGTGTTGATTAAGGGCCTCATATACCCTCAAACAATACTGACCATTCACCTTGATTTTGCTTGCCCACCAGAGCTTGATGAGATCCCATCTCTGAAGACACTACATATATGAGTTATAGAACAAACAAGGAGAAATCAAGCTGAAACTAACGTCAGATGTTTATCCCGGTGGCTAGCTTTTGTAGAACTTGAAGGTGCTATGCACACTAGCAGAAAAGAAAAGTAATCATCAACCTTCTCCCGTTGTGAATCCTGCAAGTGACAACAACTTGCCTGGCAAGATGCTCACCAGTGCAACAACCACAAGGATGTTATGTAAGTAAAGATGCACTTCCTGATTTGATCTACTTCAGAAGAGGGAGACCATAACTGAGACTGGTATCAGGCCTCCAAAACTGCGGCTAGACAGGTGACACGTCATAGGGAAGAAAGTACTGCTCTTTTTTTTATTGATGTTTTGTGTATTTCATACATCATTTTTCAATTCAGTTCAGGCATATTACCTTCCCCCCAACTCCACCACACCCCACCCCAGATAATGCATTCTGCCATAACTGTCTTGCATCCTTCTCTCAGTCTTTTTTCAATGCATAGGAATTCACATTTTTCTCCATTAATTTTATATTACTCTAAAGTATGGGTACATACTCTCTACCCATATGTAGTAATTACAGAGTCTGAAAATAATTGGTGGGTGGATTCTAGAGCCCATTGAGAAATTCATATTATAACAACATAGTTGTTTTCAGATAAACAGAAATATAACAATAATGTTATTCAGCTTGCCTTTCATTTGGGGAATTTGGTGTTAGCATCCACAAATGAGGGAAACCATTCTTCACTTGTCTTTCTGGGACTGTGTTACTTCACAAGGCATAATGGCTTCGAGCTCCATCCATTTACCGCAAAGTTCATAATGCCATCTTTTTTTTACTGCTGAATAGTACTCCATTGTGTAGATGGACCACATTTTTGTCATCCACTAGGCTGTTGAGGGGCATTTGGGTTAGTTCCAGCTCCTCGCTATTGTGAAGAGAGCTGCAATAAACATGGATGTGCATGTATCTTTGCAGTAGGATGAGTCTTTGGGGTATATACCCAGGAGTGGTGTGAAAGTACTACTCTTACCCTACTAAATGGATTAATGCATCCCACAGCTCTCATCAGAGTAACTTCCTCATGTAGCAGATGATGATTAGCACATACACCCACCACATAAGAGACTCCAGAGTGCTTATCCCTGAATAGGACACATATAGCAAACTTCTGCCTCTCAGAGCTCAGGGATCATTATAGAAGAGAGAACAGAACGACTGGAAGAGCCACAGGTAGTGGATGACCACAAGGAAAGTCAAGCAGACAGCTGAGCAGTTACTCATATGAACTCATAGCAATGGTGGCAGCATGCACAAGGCCCACATAAACACAATACAGTAAAAATTCCAGTGTAGAACTGGAGAAGTAAATAAGAAACCCCTACCCTGGCTGAAGAGGATGATAGTGTATGAAATCAGGTGGGTGGTAGTAAGGTGAAGACAATGGATGCTAACTGTGAATAACACATATTGCACGAAAATGCAAATATTCACTCAAAAACTTCAAAAATCTAAATATGACAAATGATTACCAGTATCACCATGTCATATTAAGACATAAAGCATCAGTTATTTTTATTTTATTTGAATGTTTAATTTTTATTAGCTTCTTAAATGAGTGTGTAAAGAGTGCTTACACAGGGTGTTTTCAATCACACTTTCTTTTTGTTAATCCTCCTCCCCACTTTCCTGCCCTGGTCACATTCCCTTCTTACTGGTCCCCTTCATCCCTACAACAACCTTATTTCAAGCATGAATTTGTGAAAGTGTGAGGTGAGATTCTCTACCAGCTTCATTTTAAATCAATTTGAAAATTGTGAACACTTGAACTTCCCTCCCTGGTCTTTGCCTGTTTGAGTCATTGTCTTTCAAGGATATTGTCCTTTTGAAGGATCTTATTCATGTGGAAATTCATTCCATTTGGAATTTATTTTACCACTAAATACAAAAACAAGATATATAATGATCGTTTTCTCCAACAATCTGGCCAACTTCTCTGACATCATTTATCAGTTTATTTGATGACCTGCACTTCCTTTGTTTCAAGACTATGTTCCAAATCTGTATAATCACATTTTAATCTACATCTGCCTATATCTCTGTTTGCATCTATTACATCTACCTTCTATTACTGCTTATTTCTCTGGAGTAGTTACAGTAAGAACTTTCCATTTCCCTTTGTACACATATTCTTTTAGTACATCAATAACATATTTCTCTGTGTAGAAACATAGTATTTCTAACATTTGGTTCCTTTTAGTTAGTCTATTCTTGCTAAAAGGTTTATCTACACCAAAGTGTTTCAATTAAAATATAAGGCCATTTTTACTGTTACATAAAATAATACATCAGTATTTTGATGTGGAACTATTATAAATTTGGGGAAACTGAGATGAGATATGTCTCTCTCTCTCTCTCTCTCTCTCTCTCTCTCTCTCGTGTGTGTGTGTGTTTGTTGTGTGTTGGTGTGTATCTATGTATTTGTGTCTGTGTCTCCATGTAGGTGTGTATGGCTTATCTCTGTGTGTCTGTGTATCTGTCTGTGTGAACATGTACAGAGCCATCACACTGGGCTAGTAGTTCATCCCTTTCTAATAGCAATCTTTCCATATATGAATATACCTTTCTGCGTGTTTGAAGTTTCTTTTGTGGTTCTCAGGAAGACATTCTGGCTTTGGTAACAGGTTCCACATGTTAATTAAATTGGAAGCAAATTATTAAATTTGCATTTATGTGCAAAACCCACACTCAAAGACACAGATACACACATATTTTAAAATCTTAAAATCTAAAACTAGGGAGATCTCCCAAGACCACCTGAAGCACAGGTAAGAGCTGGGTGCTTCAGCGAGGCAGATTGTTTGATTGGATTTCGTTGTCTTTGTTGATCTTTGGCCCCCCATTGGCTGGTGTGGCTGTGGGGGTGGAGTTATCCTCCCAGCTGGTATAAAAGGTGGGTTTGTGTGAGTCTTGAGATTGGAGAACTCCCAAGACCACCTGAAGCACAGGTACCAGGGTGTGGGCTAAAGAGCACCCCCACCCCCAACAAATGGGATTACCAAAGGAAGGAGTGTCCAAGTGGATTCTTTGGAGAACCTTCAGAACAGAAAGGGAAGAGTGAGTTGGATTTTCAATAGAAAGCCTAAAGCTTAGAGAAGTCAACACTCCATAAGCAAGGAGTAAAGGAGAAAAACAAATCAATCAAACAAACAACAAAGGTATCTGAAGGAGGCAAGCAAAGCAAGTGTTCAACACAGTGAAGAGGCATTTAGGATTCACATTGGAATACAGGCAAGGAGAAGCCCATATGCCAGGGGACATGAAGAAGAGACAACATGGGAAAGGTGCAGGATAATCCCACACCATGCTCTACCAACACTGTGGAAGATTCCTAAGGTGGAATCCCCCTGGGGATGGCCCAGGACACAGATATTAGAAGAACAATTGTTAACATACTTAAAGAAGTACAAGATTATAAAGAGCAAATCAAAGAATTAAGAAAAGAGAACAAAGAACTAAAGAAGGACCTAGAGAGAAAGAATGACAAATTCCAAGGGAGGGGAAACACTGAAAAGATCCCATGTTGAAAAAGATAAGGAAACCAACCAGTGAAGCAAAGAGCTACAGGAAGAGACTGAGAAGCTCCAAAAGGAAGTGGAAATACTACAGAAATCAGAAGAGGAAATGAAAAAGGAAATCAAACACTCATCCAATCAAGAGGAAAAGAATGGAAGAGCCTCAGAAGCAGAATGGAGGAAGCAGAACAAAGAATATCAGACCTGGAAGATAACACAGAACAACTAAAAACCTCAAGGAAAGATTATGAAAAATTTAAAAATACACAAAAGTGGAACAACCAGGAACTGTGGGACACAATGAAAAGATCAAACCTCCACATCATAAGAATAGAGGAAGGAGAAGAATCTCAAGAGAATGGTATTGATCAGATCTTCAACAGAATAATAGATGAAAACTTCCCCAAACTAAAAAAAGACAAACCAATACAAATACAAGAAGCACATAGAACTCCAAACAGACAAGATCAAAAAAGAAACTCTCCACACCACATCATAGTTAAAATGTTAGACACCCAAAACAAAGACAAAATCCTTAAAGCCACAAGAGAGAAACAACAAGTGACCTATAAGGGGAAATCTATCAGAATTACAACTGACTTCTCAGTGCAAACTATGAAAGCAAGAAGAACATGGAGCAAAGCATTCCCAGTGTTAAAGGACAATAGATGCCAACCAGGTTACTATACCCAGCAAAAAAGTTGATTATAGTTGAAGGAGAGAGAAAAACTTTCAATGACATAAACAAGATGAATGAATACATGTCGGGAAAACAAACCCTTCAGAGAATACTTGAAGCAATTCAAAGGATAGAAGAAAGGAGCAACCATCCCCAGGCACCTAGAAAGAGAAATCAATAAGTGCATAACTGCAGAAGTAGAAACCTAATCCAAAACCACAAATGTATAATAAGGCAAAAGGAAGCAACACAAACCTATCAGTCATAACCTTAAATATTAATGGACTAAATTCCCCAATCAAAGACATAGACTTGGAGATTGGATTAGGAAACACATCTTACCTTCAAGGACAGGCACCACCTTAAAGTGAAAGGATGGAAAAAATATTCCTAGCAAATGGTATCAAAAGAAAGATGTTGCTATTTTAATATCAGACAAAATAAACTTCAAAGTAAAAGAAATCAGAAGAGACAAAGAAGGCCATTACTTTTTTTTGTCTTTTTGAGACAGGGTCTCCCTGTAGCCCCAGCTGTCCTGGAACTCACTCTGTAGACCAGGCTGGCCTTGAACTCACAAAGATCTGCCTGCCTCTGCCTCCCAAGTGCTAGTATTAAAGGTGTGCACCACCACGCCTGGCATAGACATTACATTTTTATCAAAGGAACAATTCACCAAGAAGATTTCACAATTATGAATACATATGCACCAAACTCTGGTGCACCAAACTTCATAAAGATAATTCTCCAGGACCACAAATCACAGACTAACCCCAGGACACTCATAGTTGGGGACTTCAATACCCCACTGAGCACTTTGGACAGGTCAACCGGAAAAAGAATAAGAATGAAAATAAGAGACATCTGAACTGAACATATGATACACCAAATGGCCTCAACAGACATCCTAACCAAATATTCCAACGCCTGAATACCAGATGATATACAATCGTCACATCAGCAACACCACATGAAACATTTCTCAACATGAAGACCACATTACTCGGGTCCCACAGAAGAAACCTCCAGATACAAATAACACAAATACAAAAAAATTGAATAATCTCATGCATTCTATCAGACCAAAGTGCAATAAATAAGCTCAATATCAACACCAGAATAAGCCTACTATCTATAGAAACACAGACTAAACAACAACACTCCTGAATAATGAATGTCAAGGAAGAGATAAAAAAAAAATAAAAGCATTCCTAGGAGCTAAAATGACAAAATAACAACAACAACAAAACCTATGGGAAAACTTAAAAGCAGTCCTAAGAGGAAGTTTATAGCCTTGGTGCCTACATTAGAAAAAACAGAAAGAGCACAAGTGAATGATCTTAACACTACAGCGAGCGAGAAGCACTTGAGGCAACAACAGATGAACTAAACACAACAGACAGGAAGAAATAACAAAATATCAGAGCAGTAATCAATGGAATAGGAAACAGAAGAAACGAATACAAAAAAAAATGAATCCAAAGTTAGTGTTCTTTAAAAAGAATAAAACAAGATAGATGGACTTGCTAGCCAATGTAACCGAAAGAAAGAGAAGAACAACTCCAAGTCAATACAATCCATGACAAAGAAAAGTGGAAATATCAACAGACAAGAAAAGGATCCAGAAAATCATACAGATACTTCAAAAACCTAAACTCGACCAAGTTGGAACCTAGAAGAGAATGTAGTGAATATCTGAAATCCTGGGAATCACAACTCATCCAAGAAAGATTGAGCTTTAAACAGACGATAATAAATGAGAAAATTGAAGATAAGTAATAAGAAACCTCCCACTAAAAAAAGGCACAGGCCCAGATGGCTTCACCGGACAACAATTTATACAAAAATAAATCAAAAAAGACTTACAACCATTATTACTACATTGTTTAGAAGGTTACAACAGAGGGAAATCCCATAATTCCTCTATGAAGCCAGCACACGTTTATTACCAAAAACAGGAAAAGATACAACCAAAAAGGGAAATAATAGACCCATCTCCCTAAATGAACAAGACTAATGCCAAAAATTCGAAACAGGATACATGCGCAAATCCATACAGACCCTATCAAGGAGTCATCCATCAATGACCGAGTGTGATTCATAGCAGAGATGCATGGATGGTTCAACACATGAAATCAATAAATATCATCAAGCAATATAAATGGACTGAAAAAAGACAAAAAACAACACAACCACACTCATGCACATTATGCATGAAAAATCCTTGGACAAAATCCAGCAGCCCGTCATGCATTGAAATCCTAGGGATGTGATTGGGGAGGGATCATGTCCATCAATGTAATCAAAGGCCATATACGGAAACCCACAGCCAATATCACCTGAATGGGGAAACGGCAGGCAGCATTCCCCTTAAGGTGTAGAGAACTTGGCAAGGCTGCCCCCATCCACCACTCCTCTTCAATATGGTGCTGAAACACTTGCTAGGCAATAGGGCAAGAAAGGAAATTAATGAGTACTAATCAGAAAAAGAAGAAGTAAAGCTATCCTAATTTGCTGATGATATGGAATTGTTCACTTAAAGGGTGCTTAAAAAGCTCCACCAAACACTCCTAAAATGATTAACAGATTCAGCAAGTGCAGAAACAAAATTAACCAAAAAATTCAGTAGCCGTTCTTTACACCCAATAATAAGCAACGAGAAGGAATTCAAGGAGACCTTCCCATTCACAATAGCTCAAAAAACAAATAATCCTAGGAACAAAACCTAACCAAAGACACCAAAGATTTCTACAACAAAAAATTTTAAGCCCTTAAAGAGGAGAAATTGAAGAAGACAGTCAGAATATGGGAAAAACGCACTCCCATGCTGATGGATTGGGAAAATTAACATTGTAAAAATGTCCATTCTCCCAAACTCTTTATATGATTTAAGTGCAATCCAATTAAAATCCCAAGAGTTTCTTCACAACTTGTTTTAAAAAGTCCTATATTCATTGGAAAAAACAAAAGAACCAAATAGCCAAACAACCCTGATGAAAAGAGCGACACGGGGGTTTCTCTATAGCACCAGATTTCAAACTATACTACGAGGCTAATTACATAAAAAACAGCTTTGGTACTGGGCACAAAAAACAGAACTGCTGACAAGTGAAACAAAACTAAATATCCAAACTGAGAGCACTACAATTTCAGCCATCTCATATTTGAACAAGGGCCAAGAAGACACAATGGAGAAAAGACGACAGCATCTTCAGCAAGTGGTTTTGGCAAAACTGGATCACCACGTATAGAAGAATGAAATTAAAGAACCTGTACCTCTGTGCTGTACAAAAGTCAAACTCCAATGGATTAAAGACGACTTAACGTGAAACCCCAAAACCCTGAAGGTGATAGAAGAAAAGTGGTGGCAGCAGCTACAAGACATAGGCTTAGGAAAAGACCCTAAATGGAGACACAGATCACGAGAATAAGATTAAAGGTATACAATGTAAACAAATGGGACCTCATTAAACTCAAAAGCTCTGTACATCAAAAGAAAAATCAAGGAATGAAGAAAAATATCCCACAAGGGTGTAGGGAAAACTTCACCGACAAAACATCTGACAAAGCAGTTTTCCAGAATAATATAAGAAGGTCGACTCAAAAAACAAAGAAGAAAGAAACACAATTAGCCCACTCAATAGATGGAGCAAAAGACTGAACAGAGACTAACAGGAGAAGGAATTAGATATGGCTGAGAAACATCTTAAGAAGTTTCAACATCATTAACATTAAGGAAAAGATTGCAAATCAAAACCACTTTAAGATAGAATCATCTTACTCCTATGACTGCTGGGATCAAGAAACAAATGATACAACGAATGGCAGGAGAGGTTGATGAAGGGGGAAAAAGGGAAACCTCACCACTTTTGGTGGAGAAGTAAACGGACAGCCAGTTGGAATGAAACTGTGCCGAACCTGACCCAGCCATACCACTTTCTGGGCATGTACCCAGAGAGCTCATCTTACCACAGAGAATACATGCACAGCCATGTTTAGTTCAGCTCTCTTCACAATAGCAAGAGCTGGAACCAACCCAAATACGAACCCTCACTAGACAGTGGATAGAGAAAATATGGTCTATCTACACAATGGTAAATTCTATGATCAGCAAGTAAAAAAGTACGACATCATGAACTTTGCAGAGAATGGATGGAGCGAGAGACATCAGCTGTAAGTGAAGTAACACAGTCCCAGAAAAACAAATGAATGGTAAACCCTCATCTGTGATGCTAATGCCAATTACCAGTTGTAATATTGATCTTGTGCATAGGGGGCCCCTTGAGCTTTTGTCCAAGTAGGTGGGAGTGATGCATATTGGAAACAACAACAACAAACAAAACTACTGCCTCAAAGAACTGACTAAAACGGTGAACTCAGTGCTGAGAGAAGGAGGAAAGACGGGAAAAAACAGTGTAACTTCCAATGGAGAATTGTTGAGAAAGACTGGAGAAAAGAGATGAAAAGCAGGTTTGGCAGAATGATGAGCGTTTGGTGGGGTGGGCGGTTAGGGTTGGGATACGGGGTCTAGATTTGATTTAGTAAGGCATAATTCTTTGTATTTTATATATATATACAAATATAGAATATATTATATGTAATAGGTATATATACATATATAATAAAAAAAACAAACTAAAATTTCTATTTATTGTATCATAAAATCATTAGAGAATCTTTTTTTTATGTGTATGAATGTACTGTCTTCATGTAGGTCTGTGCACCCATGTCATGCCATGCCGCGGAGATCAGAAGAGGGTGTCGGATTCCCCTGGAACTGGAGTTCTCCTGGAATTGGAGTTACAGACGATTCTCAGCCGCCATGTGGGTGCTGGGGATCAAACCTGGGTCCTCTCCAAGAGCTGTTGGCGCTCTTAACCACTAGGCCATCTCTCCAGCCCCTAGAGAATCTTTTAACTGCAAAAGTCAAAAGATAATTCTGCATTTTGATGGAATGGACAGCTAAACCATGTGAGGAAGAACTTTAGTGCACAAATACAAAATATTATTAAGGATCCTTACAAGCAGTTTGCCATTGTTAGCAGCATGAGAAGTTCCTAAATGTATATGATATCTTAGGCATAAAACATTATATTGTTATTTAAGAAGATACATAAAGCTTGGCATCCAAGCTCTTAAAGGGTTAATCTTGCCTCTCCTGTTTATTGGATTGGATTGACAAGCTCCTGTGAGATTAGCAAAGCATATCTCTGGGGTGTCCCTAAAGGCATTTCCAGAGAGGGTTAACTCAAGAAAGAAGAGTGGATGTAAACACGGGTGTCAAGAAAAGAGAGTGAAGAGCACAGGCACTCTCCCTCTGCTTCTGGGCCTCCGTGACCTGAGCTGCTATTCCACCAGACACTTTCCACAATGCTAGACTAGAACTTCTGAACTTAAACTGTCTTTTCTTGTTTACAAATTAAACAAAAAGAAATTATGCGGCTGAGGTAACTTCTTTTTATTATTAAAATATTCTTATGTGTTTGTGTGCATTATCCACATGTATGTAGGTGCACCTGTGTCATGCAGTGCCCGTGGAGCTCAGAAGAGGGCATCATATCCCCTGGAACTGGAAATATGGATGGTTATTAGCTATCACAGGAGTGCTGGTAACTGAACCTCAGTCCTCTGCAAGAACAGCAAGTACTCTTAACCACTGAGCCATCTCTCCAACCCCAAGGTAACACTTGTCATCTCTTTGTCAAGCCATTTTAATTAATTGAATTAACTTTAAGATAGCATTGAAGAATCATTATTCGTTAAAATGTATTAATAAATAAAACCTTTTTAATTTCTACTTTTTATGGGTATATCTTCTTGTGTGCATTCATTTGCATGCCTGTTTGTGTGTACATGTGCTTTCATGCATGCATACATGTGTTCTACGTGTATATAGGTGTATGTGTGTACCTGTTCAGTTGGTGCTTTGGCTAAAATCAACCAAAAATGATAAAGCCCAAACTCAAGATGTGGGCCTGGAGAGAAGGCTCAGAAGTTAAGAGCACTTGCTGCTCTTGCAGAAGACCGAGGTTCAAATCCCAGCACCCACATGACAGCTGAGGACAGTCTGTAATGCCAGTTGAGGGGGATCCAACACCCTCTTCAGCCCTCCAAGCTCACTGCAGGAGATGGGTGAAAAAAATATATATGTCATATGCATAAAGTAAAAAGAAACAAAAACTCTCAAGGTTTTAGTCAACTTGAGGAATAAACTTAGGATTTAGAGATAGTAGAAGAAAAAGCAATTTGTGTGTCAGAAGTAAGCAACTTAAAATGGCTTATTTACTGAACAAATAATTAGGATATTAACTGAAATGTCACTATTGGAAATTGTTTTTCTTACTGTTACTATTTCACTTCAGTTTAGAGTTATGTAGTTATATGGGCTGTTTCTGTTTAGTGGATTATGCATAGATCCAATGCCATCTGAATAGAAAGCAACTGCTTAAAATAAATTAAAAATTTAGATAGTGTACCTAATTACTAAGTCCATCATGGTGAGTTACAACAATGCAAAATGTGTATAAACCATTACAACATTGCATTTTATAGTAATTGAAAGCAGAAAGAAAGCTTGGAAAGTTGAGTGGCTCAGCACATAGAATCAGAGACTACTTAGGCATAATACATACTGATATTTGGTGAAAGAAGGATTATAAAAACAAAGCTAAGCTAGTCATTACACATTATTTTTGTTCAAGACAGTAAACTACCTCTATTGGTGCAGTAGTGGCACTGTTATCTGAGAGTAATCATCAGCTATCTGAATGAACTTAAAGCCCTCATAATGGGATTAAACTCGTGGATGGCACTCTATACTCAGCCAAAGACACAGGGCTGGAGAGGTCATAGATCCTACAGAAAACCCTATCTCTGCTATATCTCTAAAAAATGAAATTTTTTACCAGATAGTAAATATAGACCTTTATATTTAGAGATAAATGTACTGGACATCACTCATCAAAGAAGCTTCTTTTTGCAACAGATGGAGGCTATTACAGAGTTCAACAACTGGTCACACACAGAGAATATTTGTCTGAGAGATCCCCACTCCTAGGTAATGTATCTGCAGTGGAACCTCTACACCTAAGTCTCTTGGAATGCAGAGGAACAGGGGCCAGAGAGAATATCACCTCTCATCAGAGAAGCTTCTTCATGTAACAGAGTGCAATGTACACAGAAAGCCACAACTGGCTCAGTTTTAAAGAATAAGAAACTGCAGATCGTGTGTCCCGGATAGGACTCCTATATTCAAACTCACCCACCCATGGCTCAGGGACCATTACAGATGAGAGGGGCAGAAAGATTTTAAGAGCCAGGGTTGGTCCATGAACTTGGGCTTTCAGGCCACTGGACCCTTGCACATCTGAACTTGTGGCAATGGTGGCATGGAACACAAAATCCATGCAAACTCAATCAGACAAGGGCCCAGAGTGGATCAAGGGAAATTGATGAAAGGTGGGTCCAAGTCTAATAACTACTACTGGGTGACAGAGAGTAGAACTTCCTTAAGTTTCTAGATTGACTAGACTGCAGTGGATGAACTTGTACCAAAGGACACCTGGGTACAAACGCTAACGAGAATAGGACTTAGCATGTATGGCAGAATACATGATATCCCATATATCCAGCTGTGGGGAGGCTGTTTGGGGGCATAAATTTGGGAAAAGGTCTAAATTTCATTAAGAAATATTGTATGAAATGTACAGAAGCTCAATTAAAAATAAAAAAAAATCTGCTATACTTGATACATAATCCACCTTTCCTAACTAATCTATTTTTTAAATTTTTAATTAATTTTATTTATTTCTGTATGTGTATAAATGTACTGTCTGCATGCAAGTTTGTGCACCCGTGTCATGCAATGCCGCGGAGGTCAGAAGAGGGTGTCGGGATTCCCCTGGAACTGGAGTTCTCCTGGAATTGGAGTTTCAGACGGTTCTCAGCCGCCATGTGGGTGATGGGGATCGAACCCGGGTCCTCTGTAAGAGCTGTCGGCACTCTTAACCGCTAGGCCATCTCTCAAGCCCCCCCTAACTAATCTTTTTATGCTGCAGATGGAGAATTGGTACCCTGTGAGGCTAAGTGTAATAGAAGCAGCTGAAAATACAGGTATCTTGGTATCCAAATTCAAAAGGAATGCTTTTCTGTCTCATTCATTCAAACTTCACAATAAATTATTTAACACTCAACTGGTTACTTAATGGCCCAGTTCCTCCCCCTTCATCTGGGCATTATGTTATAAGGATTAATTTTCTTTCTAGAAAACTCACAATCCCCAAGATATTAAGCAGTTTTTATTAAAATGAAAAGTGTTATTGTATTAGTGTTCTCTAAAGAAACAGAAGCAACAGACGAATGTATAGCTATATACAATTTATTGATTTGCTCACATGACAGAGTTGAAGGAGTCCAACAGTAGCTGCACTGCACTGGAGAGGCTGAGAATCCAGGGAACTGCTCAGTCCGTAAGGCTGGATGTCTCAGTAGTCCCAGTCTGGTGCTGAAGGCCCGGTGGATTCCAGGAGATCTGCCGGTCTCAGTACACGCTGGGATCCGAAGGGTTGATCACAGCAGCAAGACAAACTCACCAGTGAGAGAGAGGCAAGCCGCAGGAAAAAAGGACCAGATCCCTCTGCCTTGGCACTTTATACTGCTTGCAGGCAGAAGGTAACGCCCACATTTGGAGTGGGCCATCCGGGTTGAGGCGGTCCAATCTGAAGATCCTTTTTCTCTTATTTGTTCCTTAGTCCAGTCAAGTTGACACCCAGGATTAACCATCACAGTTATCAATGTCAATTAATTTTTATAACATCTTTAGGCATTATCATGAAAGAAAAAATTTAAACCATCATTGATTTGCAACTTATGACATATTGGCTGAATAAAAGAAATATTGTATTATAGATAAAGAACACATTTCACTCTTTTTATTATTTATTATAAACATAATTCAACAGCTGAAAATTTGAAACTATTTTAGAATAATATTTTTAGAAAGTAAGTTTCATAAAAGAAATGCCTGTGGAGGTCAAAAGAAAGCATCAGATTCCCCTGGAACTGGAGTTATGGAAGCTTGTTAGCCACCATGTGGCTCTGGGAATCAAACCCAGGTCTATTACTAGAGTAGTTAGTGCTTTTAGCCGCTGAGCCATCTCTTTAGCCTGCAAATAATGTATTAAATAGGGAATGTAATTATTGGGATAAACTGTAATAGCATGTCATTTTATTGCAACATTAGACATTTCACATGATTGAATCTAATACACATTATGAAGGTATATCATATATATGTATACATTGTAGTTAACTTTTCTAGAAAGCACATCATCATTAATCCTACCAATATAAATTAAGAAAATTAAGTTTTCAAAAATGAGAAATGGCTAAAAATGTTAATTTGATACACCATGATAAATGATAAGTAAGTTGATTATAAAAAAATAATATATATATATATATATTCAGCTCCCTCAAGTAAGAAAGTTTTACATTTTTCTAAGTAGTTGTAATAGAAAAGAAGTTAAAATAATGAATTTGAAAAAAAAAAACAAAGTTAAGTGAAAGTAAATCAGAACAAAATCATGAAGTTGTGTTTAGAGGGGAACATGGAAAAAAATGTATCTTGGCCAAAATTCTCAAAAGTATCATTGTGCTTATTTATGCCAAGTTTTTATATAGATATTCTAAAAGTAAGTTAAAATTCAAAACATTGTAATGTCTCATTTCCTGTGTTCACAAATACATACCATCTGAAAGACTGACCATGAAGAAATTATTTTCTAACAATAGTTAAAATCGCTTCCAAAATTGGCAGAGGGCTTTCTCCAGCTCAACATTGAGAATGCAATACTTCACACATAGAATAACATCCATTTGTTCAAGGCTGTACAAAATATGAAAATGAATGCTATGACATAGTATTATGAGAATGAGATTTTTCAACACACATGCATTTGGCTGGAGAGTTATATGCATGTGAATCTACCATGAAATGGCTTTATTTTGAATTTGTGTTTATTTGACATTCTCATAGGTGCATTTGATTGTGGTTTGGGCTGAAGCTTCTATGTGTTTTTTAGCAATAATTAAGGCATAATTTGTGGAAGCACAGTTGTCACTTACCTGTTCATTATTACCAATGTTTCTTTTCTAAGATAGGATTTTTTAAAATTTTCCAGTAATTATTTCACTGAACTCTCAAAGTTTAATGGACTTTTTAGTCCAGTAATTCATATTAGAAAAAAAGGAGGAGAAAACCACACTGAGAAAGAGATTAAGAACAATAAAAAGCAAAATTCTCTTGAACATCACTTACTAGTTTATTGTTGGGAGAAGAATCAAGCCAAGTGAGTATGGAGTAGAGCAGTGTGGCAGTTTCGGAGAATGCACTTGCAGTATTCTGTCCTGCCCTTTTTATTTACTATCTATTGCTCATAGGAAGAGTCCCTTGAATTTGATGAACTTTGATTTCTCTATCTCCAAATTCGGGATAATATAGCTAACTTCATAGAGTCTTCGTGAAGACCTTAGAACAAAAATAATGTGAAGCATCCATGTGTAGTCTCCCTGTGTTACCGCCATATTGCAGCAAAAAGATCTAAGAAGTAAAAACATAATGGAGTAGTTACAAAGCAGGGAGACTGTATCTTAGTAACTTCAAGTTCAATGTAGCATACCTATGGAGGGTGTCATCTCTCTGTCTTGTTACACATGTATTTTGTTTCTTCACGGGTATCTTCTAGATGAGAAGAAATATCTTTTGAAAATAATGAAAACAAGATTAGAAACTATAATAGTCATTTATGTACTTAAAGGTATTTTTATCATTGTTTAATTTTTTTCCTTGGCTAATGGTAATTTGTTTTGAAAACGGGCATTTGACTTTCAGGTTTTCGGTATGTGTGGCATCTAAAAGAATTGATGAATTATGGAGAGCTCCAAATGATCTTCCCAGGTGTAACTATAATTAACATGTACTACAATAATGATAGCTATCATCAATTCAATGTCTAGGAGTTATTCTTTATGTTCGACAGTAAATATTAGTCATCTTAATACCCCATGGAGCAGGTAATATTTTTTCTATAAGGTAAGAGAAATTTGGCTCAGAGAAACTAAAATATTGGCCAATGATACATGTATCTACTTGGAAGATTTAAGATTTGAAACAGTACAGTTTCAAAAGCATAAATTTTCCAGGATTCCCAATATAGTGTTCTATATTTGACACATACTTCTGCCTGAGTGATATCCTGGTTTAAAGTGATCAAGGGAAATCACACTATCATATATAAACCAATAGGACAACATTCTTTACCACTGACAGGTTCCCATCATTTCACTTATTGCAGCTCTGACCCAGGGAACTATGCAGAGGCTTCTGATTACTACCAGACACTGGTACCTGGGGCAGAGGCAATTGCTTCACAGAGTAAGACTCCTCTTTCTTTGTTCACTGCATACATTAGTCTCTGAATAACTACCACAAGGGTATTCTCAAACTTTATGGCTATTCTTATCTCTTCCCAGGGTTCTTTCTCAAATTTAAGGGAGC
Source organism: Rhizomys pruinosus (assembly GCA_009823505.1). Classification (NCBI taxonomy): domain Eukaryota; kingdom Metazoa; phylum Chordata; class Mammalia; order Rodentia; family Spalacidae; genus Rhizomys; species Rhizomys pruinosus. Next base: position 422,009 of record VZQC01011008.1, on the reverse strand, counting down.
CTCTCATATCAGCTTTGGAAGTGCAATGGCTGTTTGTCTAAGAGATTTTTTCATTCAGGCCAACACCAAGACTAAAATCTTAAAATAAAAACAGAACATCATAAATTCTGTTGGCAAGCTCCCCAGGAGATGATTAAAGGAGACATGGCTAAATATGCCTACTGGCTATAAAAGCAAATTCAGAGGAAAGTGGCTGCCTGGTGGGTTACCTGTGGACTGACTCTCCAGGGCACCTGCTCTGGGCTTGCTATTAAAGGACATTCGTTCTCTTGCTACATCACTCATAGATGATTCAGAAAGTCACCCCCATGGTAGTTTTTACCACATTGTAAAAGAAGTTTTATAAAGCACCAGCAGAGACCCTATTTTGCTTCTATAAATGTGATTTTCATGTGTGATTTGGTGTTTGAGTTGAAGGAAACTAATGACAGGACACAGGTCACGATAATCATGTCCTTTGCAATATAGGTCATAAGTGAAAAGAGCTAAAAGTTTATTGAACAATTTTGCTAGATTTTAGGGGAATTATAAATTTATACAACAGGTTGTGTTTATGTTACTTTACCTGGATATAAAATTAATTTTTTAAATTAATACCTTTATGCTAAACTTAGCCACTAGATTTTAGTGTGGAAAACTGATGTTAGTATTGAGAAGTTAATGAAATATGATAACTTTATCTTACAACTAAAATATCAATAAGAAACATTGTTACATATAATATATTTTACTACATAAAATGGTGGGCACATTCTCTTTATCCTTACTGTTCCTTGTATGTCTTCTCCTCCATTCCCAGTTGAATACCTGCATTTTCCCCTTTTCTACTGAGACAGGTGTTATCAAGGGAAAAATGGGGGACATTAACTGGGAAGGGAGGAGGGAGCTTAGACAGGAAGAGAGGGAGATGGAGAGAAGATAGAGAATTAAAGCTTAGTTGGTGTACAAAACCAGAGGGAAATGCATTAACTCAAAAACTCACTAACAATACACATACAATATCTGAACATGAATGCATGTATATAGCTGAAGGCTATATAAGCAAGAAACCTAGTGCCAAACAGGAGAAATGTCCCTTTGAATTTTTGGCCAGGGTAGTGCCACAGCCCTTGATTACCTCCTAGAACTTGACATCAAGACCCTATTGCTGAAGATAGTATATACTTCAGACACAGCCTCAGAGCAATGGTGCTGGAACTGATCTGTAAACCTCCTCCTTGAACACTAGCTTTCATAGATCTAGAGGACATTATGCAAGTTGCTAAGGGAAAAAAAATCAATCAATGGTCCAACCCCAGGTTCAAAGCCTAATAACCACAAAATGACTGGCACAAAAAACTAGTGATGCAGTAGTGGTACCTTTATCTCAGGGGTAATCAGCTATCTAACTGGATTTAAATCCCTCTCAATGGGAAGGAACTGTAAACAAAATCAGTTACCCATGGCTGGAGAGATCATAAGTACTAGAGAAAAATCTGTGTCTATCATACTTATGGACAAATTTCTTACTGTATACTAAACATGGATCCTTATATTCACATACAAGTATACTGTATACTGCTCATTCAAAAAGCTTCTTTTTACAACAGATGGAGGCTATTACAGAGTTGCACAACTGGTCACAGGCAGAGAGAGAATTTATATCTGAGAGATGCCCAGCCCTAAGTAACTCATCTACAGTGGAACTTCTATATATACCTAAGTCTCATGGAACATGAGTAACCAGTATAGAGAACAGGGGGAGAGAAAATACTAATGCATCACTTACCTCTCACCAGCAAAGGTTTCTTATGCAACAGAGTGATATGAGCACAGAAGACCACAACTCGTCAAGGTCTAGAAGGTAAGAGACCACAGAGTATTTGTGTGCCTGGATAGGACTCCTGTATTAAATATCACTCACCCATGGCTCAGGGACCATTGTGGGAAAGGGGCAGAAAGATTGTAAGAACCCAGGTTAGTGCATAAACATAAGAAAACAGAGGCTTTCATTCCTCTGGTAAGTTGCTCATAGAAACTTGCAGCAATGGTGACAGCATGCAGAAGACCCATGTAAACTCAACCAGACAAAATCCAATAGAAGTCTAGGGAAATGGGCAATAGGCACAGCCTTAGCCAGGGAACTATTGACAACTGAATGCTGCTGGGTGAGGGATTTTTTTTTTTTTTTGGTCTTTTCGAGACAGGGTCTCCCTGTAGCCCCAGCTATCCTGAAACTCACTTTGTAGACCAGGCTGGCCTTGAACTCACAAAGATCCACCTGCCTCTGCCTCCCAAGTGCTAGGATTAAAGGCGTGCGCCACCACGCCCAGGCTGGGAGTTGATTTTAAGTGACTGACTCTAAATAGCTTGACTCAACTCCAGTGGATGAACTTGTACTCAGGTACATCTAGGTACAAATGCTTGAACAGATAGGATGTACCATATAAGGCCAAATACATGAAATATGATATAGGAATGAGTCTAAATATGATTAAGATTTATTGTATGAAACATACAAAAATTCAATACAATATGCATTAAAAAAAAACTTTGTTTCACAATCAGTACCCACCAGTCCTCAATAAATTGTTGAAATTTGAATTTTAAAAATTGAGGTGCAGATAACTTACAACATATTTCCATGAGTGATGCAGTACTTTTGTTTTAGTTTTGATCAATACATTTGATATAATAAAGGACTTTGTCAATTGCTTGTCATGTAAGAATGAGCACGTGAGTTCATAACACAAGCACTCAGATAAAAAGCAAAGTGTAGTGGATGCATCTATAATCCCAACATTGAGGAGGCAGAGACAGATGGGTCTCCTAAGATCACTGGCCAGCCAGAATTATTGAACTGGTGAGGTACAGTGTGAGACCTTGTCCCTCAAAAAATAAGGTGGAGAACTATTGAGAATCACACCTGATATTCCCTTCCTACCTCCACACACCTGCACAAATATCAACACATGCATACACCTACAACAAACACACACACACACAAACACACACACACACAAAGTGGGATAATAATTGTGAAGTCTTAATAAAGAAAGATACAAGTTAAAAATTGGTAGAGTCTGAAGAACTTGATATAATCATGAATGGGCTGCTTTGATAGTAATTTAAAGAAATGTCTTGAGGGAAATCACATTTCATTCAGTAAGATTCTCAGTAGGAATAATTACAAGTATTTTCACCTGTGCTAAATACTTAGCACTGATAGAATGCATCAGTTCAACAAAGCCAGAATGAATTGAACAAAAAAACACAGCTTAAATAAGAACAATCATCTGACCTGTCAGCATGTCTCAAAGTAATACAGTTTTCAAGCTGGGAAATTGCATGGACCTAAATGATCTAGAACAAATGTCTTATTACACATCCATAATAAGAAATACTACGTAGCAATAAAAGAGGAAGAAGCTACTTACTGTGTTGTGTTTAAGATGTATGAATCACTGGCTGGAGAGATGGCTCAGCAGTTAAGAGCACCGACTGCTCTTGCAGAGGACCCAGGTTCAATTCTCAGCACCCACATGGCAGCTAAGAACCTTCTGTAAGCAGAGTGTGGTAATGCACACCTTTAACACTAGCACTTGGGAAGCAAAGGCAGGCAGATTTCTGTGAGTTCAAGGCCAGCCTGGTCTACAGAGTGAGTTCCAGGCCAGCTGGGACTATAGGGAGACCCTGTCTCAAAAAGACCAAAAAAATGTGTATGAATCTCAAATTAGTTATGCTAATTTCAAAAGGCCTGACTCAAAGACTAAATATAATATGATTGTATTTACATGATCTCTGAGAGAGGAAAAAGCCATCAGTATTTACCAGTGATGGGTAAAAGGGGGTCTGTCAAAGGCGAAGATGTATAAAGGACTTTTGGCAAAAATTAATCTAAAGATTTTTTAAATAATAAGTTCTTTAAAATTTTATCTATTTAGCATTGTGGGTGGGGGATTGCCTATTGCATAGCATGTGAAAGTGAGAGGACAACTTGAAGGAGGCAGTTCTCACTTTCTACCTCGTGGGTCATTTTATGGGTGTGAATGCTTTGTCTGCATGTAAGTGTGCCCTGTGAAGCACCCAGAGAAGCCAGAACAGAGTGTCAGATCCTGTGAAACTGGAGTAATAGACAATTGTTAGCTACCATGAAGTTGCTGGGAACTGAACCCAGATCCTCTGCAAGAATAGCCTGTGCTCCTGACTGCTGAGCCATCTCTCCAGCCCCCCAAAATCCTATATCTTGGTTGTAGTGTCATGACTATTAGACTTATTTGCCCAAACTTATAGATGTTTGCATCTGTCTTCTCACTGTACTTAAAATATTCCTCCAATTAAAAAAATAAACAAAAAGTCTTGGTTGTCTTCTATGTCTTTTCTTCTAGCTGTTTCTTCTGATATTTGCGGGACTGCAATATTCCCAAGCATCACAGGCCAAAGAGAGGATACGTATGATAAAAAGTTTTCTTGTAGCTGGGTGTGGTGCATGCCTTTAATCTTAGCACTCGGGAGGCAGAGGCAGGCGTATCTTTGAGTTCAAGGCCAGCCTGGTCTACAGAGAGAGTTCCAGGACAGCTGGGGCTACAGGGAGACCCTCTCTTGAAAAACCAAAAAAAGAGCTTTCTTGTGTGTTCTTTTTACATGTTAGAAAATACTTTCAGAAGCCTTCTCCTGCCATCTCATACACCTACGAACTACATAGACCTGGTTCACATGTCTACTCTTTAAGCAACCAAGGCAAGGAAAACTAATTAACATAATTGGCATAAATTCAGGATTTAGCCCTAACCTTGAGATAAAGACACTTTTGCTTACTCCTGGCAGCAAAACACATTAGGAATTCAGCTGTTAAAGATGAACCAGAGGTGTGCTGAACATAATAAGAAGTGATGAAAAGTGAACAGTGTCTGCCTGCCTGACTGGCTGGCTGTTTGGTGATTTGTTCAGATGATAAAATTTGACATAGGATTAATGTAAGACCTAAAACAAATGCTCTAATATGTGGTTTAACATGGTATTCTAGTCATGCATCTGCTAAGAGACACATCTTTGTACAATTAAAATGAGAGTACCCCTCAGTGTGATGCTCTTAAAGTTTTTTTTTTTTTTTACTATGGATAAATTTGATAATTACTTTAAACAAAACTTCTTGCAAGAAAGAGTATACAGAAGACATATTATATCCTATAAGTGTGTTGCCAAAGACTAGAGAAAGAACCATAAGAGAAATTACAGCACAATTTAAAGGAGAACTTCAAAGTATAATTAGAGGTATCTAAGATTTCCAGTGATAGTGTATTCATCACAGTGAATAATTCAGCCTGCCCTGTGATAATGTGGCAGAACAGATGCATAGTTGGATTGGTCATTCAAAACTCTATGCCATATTTCAATTATGTTTTTTCTTCTATACACAAGAAAATATACATGTGTTTATGATTTTCTGTATATATAAGATAGACATATAGATATTGAAATATATATTACACATGGCTAAAAATAAATTGATAATTAAAGACTGAAAGAGAACACACAATGAAATACAGATGTCTTATATGAGGTAGTAAGGGGACGAATTTGTTTAAAAATCGTGGGGGAGCAAGGCATGGTGGTACATCCCTCTAATCCTAGCACTCTGGAGGCAGAGGCAGGAGGATTTCTGTAAGTTCAATGCCAGCCTGGTCTACATAGCAAGTTCCAGGCCAGCAAAGACTAAAAAGAGAGACCCTGTCTCGAGAAAAATGACTCCTCCAAAAATTGTGGAGGAAATGTCGATGAGAGGTGGGAAATTTTTGCTTAATATAATTCAGGGAAGTCCTTGATATGAGTAGGATTGATTCTTTACATTTGTTTACTTTGGCATACCTATAGAATTAAGGAAACTATAAAGGAAACATTGATGGGGAAGGGATAAGAAAGACCTTAGTGAGGGAACAATAGAACACAAGTGAAAATGAGAATAACTGGAGGTTTAAGTGGGGAGAAAGATGGAGGGGTACAACAGAGGAAGCTTTGGGATGAGGGATAACTAAGTCCAAGGATGTTTGAAAAAGCCCTATTGAAATGTACTCTTGGCTGTAGGTAGTTGGGGCACAATCCAGCTGCAGATAGGTTTTGCATGACCAGGATGCTTGTCTCATGGATTATCACTTATAGTAAAAATGAAAAAAAAAAAAAACTGAGAGAAAGATCAGGACAGTTATGGCAGAATGCAATGATCTGGGATGGGGTGGGGCGTGGTGGGGGGAGGGGAAAGAGGAAATAAGCGCTGAACTGAATTGGAAAAATGTACTGAAATGCACAAAAACATCAATAAAATAATTAATAAAAGGAAAAATGCCCAATAATTACTTCTTGGGGGCTGAGAGATTGCTTAGCTGTCTTAAGAGTGCCTTACAGCTTTACAGGCACGCCAGGTTCGATCCCCCAGCACCACATGGCGGCCGGGAACAGTCTGAAACTCCAAAAGGAGAAAAAACTCCAGTTCCAGGGGAATCCGACACCATCTTCTGACCTCCGCGGATTGCATGACACGGGTGCACAGGCACTGCATGCAAGAACAGTACATCTGATACACATATACAGAGAAATAAAAAATAAAAAATGAAAGAAATGTTACTCATGTTCATACAACTCTTAAATATTGTATAAGCATGGTTACACATCTATCACATCACACACACACACACCACACACAATATATATCTCTTTGGAGTTAACTTACATGACGACTATATCATCACTGAAGACTAATAACTTTTTTTTGTTTTTTTGTTTGGTGTTTTCAACGAAAGGGTCTCCCTTATAGCCCCAGCTGCCTGGATCTGCAACTCTGTAGACCAGGGCTGGCCTTGACACTCACACAGATTCTGGCCTGCCTCTGCCCTCCCAGTGCTAGGATTAAAAGCGTGTGCGGCCCACCACCTGGCGACAATGTAGACTTCTAAAGCAAGACAACGCTCCGCGGCGGTATTGCACGGACAGGGGGCACAAATCGACAGTGCAAGACAGTACATTACATACCATAACTAAGGTAAAATTTAAAAAAAAACTGGCAAGGACTCGTAGGACTGAGGGATTTCAGCTTTTGTAGGGAGCTTACCTAGCAGGCTTTGGGGCCTTGCATGTGGTTACCAACAAAGAAAGAAGGGGGTAGGTAATGGTACAGAGTTAGAGGCAGGGAAAGGAGAAGGGAAGAAGGAAAGGGAATAGAAGAGAGAAGAGGGCCAGAGAGGGCAGAAAGGACACTTTTAAGTTGACACCTACTCTGTTCCTTTCTGGTTGTCAGCCCAAACTGAACTTTCCAAGGCCTTCTCTGTTTATTGTTTGTAAACAATAGAAAACACAAAGCGGATGACACTCATAACATGGAAATTTTTGAATTGTTATAGCCTGTTGAAAAATCTGATTTTCTAGCATGTCTATAAATGGAAGCAAAACAAATGCTTGAAAAATAATTCATCAACATTTTTGCATAGTACTGGTTTTCTGGAGAATTAATATGATTTGTTGTAATATTTATATATTACATCACCCACACTAATCTTGTCTATGGACCAGTCATGAATAAAGAATGAATAAAATAAAATATAAAACCTACATCGTCAACCCAAAAGCATAAAGTGACAGAGGCTTTGCATTCCATGAGTTACTATTATAATTATTTTCCTAATCATGGAAAAATGGTGCTAACCTGAAATCATTCAAAAGTACAAGGTACATTAAACAGCTGGCAACCAAACTCTATAGTATAAGGTATCCTTTAATAACACAGGTGTGCCTGGTTTATTTTTAACAACCTGGAAAATCCAATATTCCATTGTTAAAAGCAAAATACATTATGGGGCAGATATACCGTTCCACACACACCCCACGACAATATATTATCATATATATATATATATACGTATATATATATATATAATTTGTTGCCACTGTTAATTAAAAATGGTTTTTCCTCACTTTTAAAGAGCTCACATTATCATAAACAGAACTTTCCCATTTCAAATTAAGAGGCTTAACTGGTAACTAGATGTTTTCTGTTGTTCATGGAAAATAAACAAATCAAAAAACCCTTACTAAGGGGGAATATTGAATTACAGGCACATTAATGAAAGCAAACAAAGGGGTTGTAATTAGAAAAAACAAAGGGACTATGAACTGATTGATATGTTAACTTCATATTCATAATGAATGCCTCCGTTCTGTAAAGCCCTGCTACAGATTGAGGTAGCACAACGATACCGAAAGCATTTTATTTTCTGCCCCATTGAGTTCAACATTGTTATAAAGAGAAAAAGGAACCATTTGGTATAGATTTTCTCTAACCTTAACACTGAATTCAATTAGGTTCCCCTGATTGCAGAATTCTTACACCAGTTCATAGCAAATCGTTTTCAGAAATAATCACATTTTTCACTGGGATCCACAAACAAGAATTTTCCAATTCTCATACAGTATGTATANTTATTATTATCATTACATGTGTATTCATATACATCACTCTTAAATTCTGGATGAAAACTTGTTACATTAATAGCAAAATAGCAGTGCCACCCTCTAGTGGTAGATCCATGCATAGCAGGATGAATTCAGTCCCTGGATTGTCAGCAATGAGATTCCCGAGACATGTAGTCTCTTTTTTTATTTTTTATTTTTTGGTCTTTTCGAGACAGGGTTTCCCTGTAGCCATAGCTGTCTGCAACTCACTCTGCAGACCACGCTGGCCTTGAACTCACAAAGATCCGCCTGCCTCTGCCTCCCAAGTGCTAGGATTACTCATTTTGAGTTTTTTAAGTGTTCTCCACACTGCTTTCCATAATGGTTCTATGAGTTTTACATTCCCATCAGCAGTGGATAAGTGTTCCCCTTTCCCCACAACCTCTCCAGCATCTGGTATCTTTTGTTTTCTTGATCTTAGCCAGTCATATAGGAATGAGATGATATCTGAGAGTGGTTTCAATTTCCATTTCCTTAGTTATTAACAATATTGAATACTTTTTAAGATGTTTCTCAGCCATCTTTACTTCCTCTCTGAAGTCTCTGTTCAGCTCTTTACTCATCTTTTGAGTGAGTTTTTTGTTTTCTTCTTTGTTTTTTGAGTAGTTTATAGATTCTGGGTGTTAATTCTCTGTCAGATGTTATCACTGGTGAAGGTTTCATCCCACTCTCTGGGTCTTCTCTCCACTGCCTTGATTGTTTCTTTTGCTGAACAGAAGTTTTTGAGTTTGATGAGGTCCCACTTGTTAGCTGTTGACCTTATTTCTTGCACAGCTGCAGTTTGATTTAGAAAGTCTTTCCCTACTCCTCCTATGTCTTGTAGATTGCTATCAACTTTTTCTTCTCTCATCTTCAGAAGTTTCAGGTTTCACATTGAGGTCTTTGTTTCACTTGAACTTGATTTTTGTACAGAGTGAGAGGTAGGGGTTTAATTTTGTTCTACAAATTGTGATTCAGTTTTGCCAGCACCATTTGCTGAAGATGCTATCTTTCCTCCAATGTGCTTTTTTGGCCCCTTTATCAAATATGAGGTGGCTGAAGTTATATGAGCTCAAGTTTGGATCTTCAGTTTTGTTCTATTAATCAATGGGTCTGTTTTGTGCCAGTACCAGGCTGTAACATAGCTTGAAGTCTGGTAAGGTGATCCCCCCTGTATTGCATTTTTTGCTCAGGGTTGTTTTAACTATTCGGGGTCTTTTGTTTTTCCGTATGAATTTAAGGATTTTTTTTCCAAGTCTGTAAAGAAACTCATGGGAATTTTAATTGGGATTGCAATGAATTTGTGTATTAATTTGGGTAGAATGGACATTTTACTATATTAATTTTTCTTATCCATGAGCATGGAAGGTTTTTCCATATTTTGATGTCATCTTCAATCTCCTTCTTCAGGTGTTTAAAATTTTCGTTGTAGAGATCTCGGGTATTTTGTTGTAGAGATCTCAGCTTGTTCTCAGGTATTTTATTGCTTTTGAGGCTATTGTGAGGGGGAAAGTTTCCTTATATTCCTTCTCCAGTTGCCTGTTGTTGGTGTAAAGAAAGGCTACTACTACTGGGGGCTGGAGAGATGGCCTAGCGGTTAAGAGCGCCAACCGCTCTTGCAGAGGACCCGGGTTCAATCCCCAGCACCCACATAGCATCCAAGAACCGTCTGAAACTCCAGTTCCAGGAGAACTCCAGTTCCAGGGGAATCCGACACCCTCTTCTGACCTCCGTGGCATTGCACGACACGGGTGCACAAACTTGCATGCAGACAGTACATTCATACACATACAGAAATAAATAAAATTAAAAAAAAATTAACAAAAAATTAAAAAAATTAAAGGCTACTGATTTTTTCTAGGTTAATTTTGTATCTGCCAATTTACTGAAAACTCTTAATTGTTTCTAGGGTTTTCTGGTGGAGTTTTTAGCATCCCACAGGTAAACTATCATACCATCTGCAAACAGAGATAGTTTGACTTCCTCTTTTCCATTGTACTCCTTTAATTTCCCTTTCTTGCCTTAGCCCTAGCTAAGCATTTCATATTGAAGGGAGTGGCTCATATGGGGGCAGCTTTCCAGGTTCTCATTTAATGGGAATGCTTCTTGTCTTTCTCCCCTTTTCAGGATGATGTTAGCTATGTTTTATGTAAATGGCTTTGCTTATATTGAGGAATGTTCCTTTCAGTCTTTTTTTTTCTATGCATGACTATATTGCCTGCATGCATGCATTAGTACTTATGTCCTGCATTACCTGTAGAGGTCAGAAGAGGGGGTTGTATCCCTTGGAATTTGAGTTACCAATGGTTGCTATCCATCAAGAGAGTTGTTGGGAAACTTGGAGTCTCTGCAAAAACAGCCAGTGCTTTTAATGGCTCAGACATCTCTCCAACCCTTATTTATTTATTTATTTATTTATTTATTTATTTATTTATTTATTTATTTTTCATTTCTGCTTTCCCGACAAACTCCCACTCCCTACGTGGAGAAAAGCTGTGCCAAGTTTGTTGGCCTTTTCCTTTGCCCCCTGGTATTGATATGCTTATCTGAGAACAGGGCTACCCAGAGTTTCCTCTATAGAATGTCCACCCTTCCTCCCAAGTCACTCATAATGATAGACTTTCTGTGTAAGAAAACATACTCACTGGGCATGGTGGCGCACCACCTTTATCCTGCACACATGGGAGGCAAAGGCAGGGGCGGCTCTGTTGTGGTTCAAGGCCGCCTGGTCTACAGAGTGAATCCCAGGACAGCTGGGGCCAGGGAGGGACCCCGTCTCGAAAAGACCCACCCCACCCCCCAAAAAAAAGAAACAGTAAAAAAGAAAGAAAACAATACTCATGGATCTCTGTGAGTTCACGGCCAGCCTGGTCTACATAATGCGTTCCAGGAAGCCAGAGCTACAAGGGGACCCTTTCTAAGAAAAAAAAAAAAAAAAAAAAAAAAAAAAACACAATACTAAATCTCACCTGACAACACCAGGCAGAACTTTTAGAGCATGGGACAGAGCATGGGTGTGGTTCTTTTTCAAGTACCTCCCCAGGTGATTTGATACATGGTACAAATCAAATCAGTTGATCAACCCAAAGTGGCTTGTTGCTCAAAGGGGCTTTAGGAATACATTTTCCCAGTTTCTGTTTCTTTTTCTGAACCCTGCGTAATACAGTATATGCAGACTGTTTTGTATTGGCAAATCAGAACTCAAGGCCCAATCCAGTCTGATGTTGGACACACTCCCCATCGGCCATCACTACTACTCGTTGATCCACCACTTTCCATGGATGCTGTGGAGAAGGATTCAGAGAATCCTTCTCTTGGTGAGATCCCAACATGGGTGGAGGACTGGGAAGATGCAAAATGTATGCTCCTCTTTTTAAAGTCGTATTGCCATACATTTAATAATATAAACATAATAGGTTATATTTGGTTCCTGTCCACTATATATATATATGATATAATTATATATATATATATATATATATCACTTTCAATCATATCCCCCACCTTGACTATTATATTTTTACAGGATTTTGGAGATAGTCCTCAGAAATAGATGAATAAACTAGGTTCTTATTGTTTAAATGTAGAGAATGGAGTGAAAGACAAAACAAAGTGAGGAAGTGTCAGGAAGGAGACTCCACTGCTGTAAGCCTGAGGCATTAGTTTACCATTTGGAATGAGCGGAAACCATGCTATGTCCTGGCAAGTTTATCCTTAGTGATTGTACTCCTTGGTTTCAGTTGTCAACTTGACACACCTGGGTATAGGGGGCCTCAATTAAGGGTTTTTCTCCGTGCTTCAGCTCCTGCCTCTAAATTCCTGCCCCGAGTTCCTGCCTTAGCTTCCCTGGTTGATAGGCTATGAGCTGTAAGCTCAATAAACCGTTTCTCCCCAAGTTGTTTTGGTCAGTGTTTTATCATACCAAGTGAAAGCAAATAAACCTAGTCCGTTGTTTTCGTGGTTCTCCTGCATCACCGCTTAGTTGTTTTGATTTCCAAACAGTACCTCAAGTACTTCTTGATTCTTCTACATGGTCCAAAGAGCATAGAATTCACATTAGCAAAGCTTTGCTGGACTTACTCCGAAACAGTTCTACTTTTCTTCAGTCTGGTACTCTCAGGAATGCTACTGTCTTTTAAGAAAGTCAATTTTATGTCTCAGAAAAAAATGAAGGCTGTAATAATCTTAATCCCTGAAATCTCTCCAATAACTTAATTTTAATGCAGTCAAATTGGTGTTTGGGGAGGATAAAGGATGCGAAATATTCTTTTTTATTTGTTTTTATTGTTATTTTGTTCTTTTTTTTTTTTTTTTGAGACAGAGTTTCCCTATAGCCCCAGATGGCCTGGAACTCACTTTGTAGACCTGGCTGGCCTTGAACTCACAGAGATCCTCCTGCCTCTGCGTCCTGAGTACTGGGATTAAAGAAAGGCATGTTCCACCACACCCGGCTTAAAGGTGGTTCTTTGCCACCAAGTGAGTGCTGGGAATTGAACCTGGGTCCTCTGCAAGAGCAGTCACTGCTCTTAACTGCTGAGCCATTTCTTCAGCCCCGTGAAATACTCTATAAGAATATTGGACCATAATGCCACTTGCCATGCCCTAATCCCTCTGTCTACCTGATCTCCTTCTCCCAGGTTGGAGGGTTACACAGGCATGAAGAAACAAACAGATACTTAATATTTTCATTTCATTCACCAGAGTCACAGAAATCAGATAAAGTAAGAGTAATTCTTTAAAACTCCAAAACATAATAGGGAAGCATATGTCTATGAATCACCCTTAAATGAGTGTGAAATGTATTTTTATCAGTGACTGGATCAACATAGTTTACATTTTATTCACAGTGCCCTCCACTCTAGCAACATCATTTATTTTGAGCTTCTTTAACAGTCACTGCTTTTTTGGCACTAGATGGAAACTTCTAGCTGCCAGTAACTAAGAGTTATTAAAAAGAATATGAACAGCACGCCTTTAATCCCAGCACTCAAGGCCAACCTGGTCTACAGACCGAGCTCCAGGACACCTGGGAATAAAGGGAGACCCTGTCTCAAAAAGACAAAAAAAAAAAACAAAAACAAAAACAAAAAAAACAATGAAGGAAAAGCTGCATCTGGTCTTCTGTTCCTAAGAATTGCGCTTTGGAATTTAAAGATTTTTAACCTAATTTTCAAGTTCTGTTGTCTTAAGAAAATATCCAGAAGTTTTGCCTGTAATTAACTAGCTCTCCACTGTTCAAATCACGTGAATTCTTGGCATAAGGAAAGCCAAACCATCAACTATTTTCCAAAATATATATTGTAGGTTGGAGAGATAGCTCTTTTTTTTTTTTTTTTTGTCTTTCCGAGACAGGGTCTCCCTGTAGCCCCAGCTGTCCTGGAACTCACTCTGTAGACCAGGCTGGCCTTGAACTCACAAAGATCATCCTGCCTCTGCCTCCCAAGTGCTAGGATTAAAGGCATGCGCCACCACGCCCAGCTCATTTTTTAAGAGCACTCTTTATTCTTGCAGAAGACCTGAGTTCAAATTCCAGCACCCACATTGTGGTAACAATGGTCCGGTAACTCCAGTTCCAGGGGATACGACCCACGCTTCTGTCCTCCATGATCGCTGCATGATATGGTGCACTTACATACATACAGGCATACAAAGTAAAAATAAACAAACCAATATAAATATATATACATGCTTTTAAAAATAAACTGAGAATTTCAAAATTCAAAGAACAATTCTGTATTTTCTGTTTTGTCAGAGACTGTGTACTATATTCCAGATGAGCTTGGAACATAGAGGACTGCACTGTCTTAAAATGACTCTCCTGTGCACTGTAAATTATGTCTAAGGATTCTTGTTAGAACAAAAAAAATGTCTGGATTGATAGTGTCTTAATTTTTCCAAGTAGTAAAGTAAATATCTCAATGATTTTTGGCCAGTAAAAAAAATAAATCTCATTTTTTTTAATTAAAGAAATAAACTATGTGTAATATTGTGTAATATTTGAGTAGATGACTGAAACAGTGAACTTCTGCTAAAAACAGTCAACTTCCCCATGGAGAATATTGAGAAAGACTGAGAAAGAGATGAATAGCATGTTTGGCAGAATGCATGAGCTCTGGAGGGGTGGGGGGATGGGGGGATACGGGTCTAGATTTGATTTAAAAAATTATGTATAAATAAATAATAATAAAAATAAATTAATTAAAAAGAAATAAAATAAAAAAATAAAATAAATCAGGCCATTACACAACTGTGCATTTTTGTCTAAGGTGGATATTTCTTTTTGACAACCAGTCTTTCTCATTCTGCTACCAGTTACGAGATGTGAGATACTACTTCTGTGAAGAGAAATGCCATTTTGTTGACCTCAGTCTGAATGGAGTAGGGAATGGTTTGAATAAACAGCAGAAAATAATGAGCACCCACAGTAAGGTAAGGGAGCATGGCTCTAAAATGAAATAATAACAGCTTTGATCTTCAGGCTTTGAATTGACTGAGCTGTCTTTCTCTGTTGCTGGCTGACTGTGGAGATTCGCTTCAATCTTCACACTCCTCAAATGACTGCTGCTTTCATTAAGCAGACTTGGCAAACTATGACCTATTTTGATGGAATTCAGGAAAAATTTTCAAGTGGCTTTCTTTGGTACCAACCAGTAAGTTCAGTAAGTTAGTTTTTCCAATCACACACACACACACACACACACACACACACACACACAGGCAAACTTCATAACTAAAAGTTAAGAAAATTCTATTAATTTCCATACAAAGAATACAAAGCTTGTCTGTAATATAAGATTTCATAGTTAGTGTATGGTAAGAAATTTCAGTTGTCTAGAGATAAGACCATGATAGGGCTGTCCCTAAGATCTATGTCCTGTGTAGCTCTGTGCATTTGGATGAGTTTATAGCGGCTTTCATGGGTTCACTCACATTGAGAGAGTTCCAAGTCCAATTAGATAGCTGTTAACCATCCCCCAGACAACAGTGCCTCTGCTGCAATAATAGAGGTAGTTTGCTGGGCAAAAGTGCCTCAGGGATTATTGCAGAAGAGGGAGCAGGAAGACTGTAAGTGCCGGAGCTGGTGCATGAATGCAGAGAAGCAGTGGCTTACAGTCCATTGTAAGCTTTCACATGTGAACGTATGGCAATGTTGGTATCAGGCATAGGACCCATGCTAATTGAGACAAGGTCTCAGAGTGAAACAATAAAAATTGCTGGGCTACTGGCCCTGGACTAAGAAGAACAAGAGACTGGGTACTGTTCAGTGAGGAAGACTAACTACGCCTTACCTAGGATTTCTAAATATGCTGACTAGACTCCAATGGATCTATTTGCACAGAAGGACATCTGGGTTTGGGAGCCTGAGTGGATAGAGCTTAGCTTGGATCCTGTAATACATGAGCTCTGATGGGAGCATAGGGCAGTGGGAGGGGGGTGGGATTAATTGGGAACCATTGTATGAGTTGTACAAATGCTCAATAAATAATTAAATAAAAAACAAAACATGCTGCATTTAGTTAGCAATAAAACCTATAATTAAATGTGTATGTCTTTTTCTTCCTTTCTCTATAATGATCATATATTCAAAAATATTTGTAATATGTAATCTATGCCAAATAAACTCATCAGGCATTGAACATGTTTTATGCTTTTATTTTATTTTCTGCTTTTTATTTTATTTTCTGTTTTCTTGTGCAGTTTTCATACAATATAGATTGATGGAATTTATATCCTTTCCTGTATATTAACCCACCTCTACAGCCTATAGAGCCTGATTTGTCTACAGCCTAAATTTAATAATTTAATACACTGCATCAGCCTATAGAGTCTGATTTGTCTTCCCAAATGTCCATCCATCCACTGGGCTTACAAAGAGTCTTATCACTGTAAGATACTGTCTCTCCCCAGCAACTATCAATTGCCAAAAGTTCCTTAGTTTCTTTTGTAATTTCTACCCTTTTTCCCATGTTTGTACTGAGGTTTTGTCTGCTTAGAGCTTGCATAGGATTTTTCATGCTATCACCACTGCTATAAACAACCAATGGTCCTCCTACTCAGCTGTAAAGCTTCATAGATCCTAGAGAAAAACCTACTTTTGCCACATCCTCACACCAACATAATTTTTTGCTGTATTCTAAATATGTATCCTTATACTTACAAAGAGGTGTTATCTTTCACTCCTCATCAGAGATGTTTCTTTTTGCAACAGATGGAGACTATTGCAGATTTCCATAACTGGGAAATTCAGAGAATAAGTATCTGTGATACACTTAACCCTAATGGACACATCTTCAGAGCAACTTTTACATATAGGATGAATGCATCTCTTACCAGAGAAATTTCTCAGTGCATCAGACTGTGATTAACACAGAAACCACAGTTATACAATGTGCAAAGCTCAAGAGGCCACAGAGTTCTTATCCCTGAATATAAGAACTATTTCAAATGTCTGCTTCCCAAGGATCAGATATCATAGGGAAAGATGGGGCAGAAGATTATAAGACCCAGAGGAGGTGGATGGCCAAAATAAAATACTGTCTTCCAGAGAGCTGATCAGTTACCCATATATCTTGTATTTGTATGTCTATGCATCCTTCAAACAGTATATTAACTCATATAACATCTATGCATTCAGATGTGCGTATACATATCCATTAACTAAAGTTTTTAACTAAAAAGGATGCTTCCATCCAAAGGACAGGAATGAAGCTCATACATCCTGATATCTCCTTTGCGATAAAGCATGAATCGCATTTAAGAGCACAAGTACTAGACAAAGACTGCTATTATAACCTACTGAATATATTTCCTTATCACTGAGCCTTATTTTTCTCACTTATAATGTTCTTAATATCCACAATGACATCATTTCTGCATAGCTCTTGATTATTAGTAATCACTCAGTCTTTGCTTATCACCATCATTAACCAAAATATATGAAGGAGAAAAGTGACCTTTCATATTAATTTGTATCCTAATAGGAGACTGACAATGCATTAAAGTTAGAATAATCTAAGGCTTAAGAAACCATTTATCAAATTGCTAGTAACATAGGTATGAGAATTCCTGGAAGAGATTGAAGGGCTGGTACAGAAATCCAGAGGAACACGGGGAATATTATATTATTGACTCAATGCAGAGCTGAAACCTGGCATGTTTCATGGTGTCCCTGATACTTTTTATATTATTTTTATTGACTTTTTATGGGTTTCACACATAATTTTTCAGTCCATCTTAATCATCAATATATCCACTTCTCCCTTGGCACCCTCCCTTTCTCTTCCCCTCAGAGCTCACACCTTCTGTCCTTTGTACTAGGGTCCACTGTGCCAAAGTATTCCCCCGGCTCACTCCTCAGTGCCAGCTCCTTCCCTGAACTCTAGTTAGACTATCTGGAGTCTCTTTTCCAGAGAAGGCCAAGTCTTCCTCACCTGACCACCATTTGCTGCCAATATTTCCTCAGCAAAGGTTGGGTTCTGCTACTCATATCTGCAGTTCTGTGCTGAGTTTTTGTCCAGCTGAGCTTGCATGGGTCTTGTGCATGAACCAATGCTGTAGGTTCATATGAACTGGGTCCAAGGAGCTTGTAGGATTCATTTCTGTTTGGTCTTGGATCACTTCCCTGGTTTTTACAATCTTTTGAGAAATGTTCCCTGAGCCCTGGGTGGGTGAAGCTGAATATAGGCAGCCTATTCATTAAGCAACACTCTTTAGACTCCTAATCTACACGGTTTGACCATTTAGGCCCTTTAGGGTTCCTGGTCTCCTATTGCATGGAGGATCTTTCCTAATGAGAGTTAAGAAGTAGTTAATGCCACTTTGGGTTGCTGTTATATGATGCTTGGTTCTTGTGTGTAGAGGTTGCATTGTATATGTGTCACCTAGGCATGAATCATTCACAGACCATGTCTGTGTATGTCCAGTTGTGGGACTCTGTGCTATTCTCATCTGGACAAAGAAGCTTCTTTTCTGAGTGCTGTTTGGCATATTTATCTGTAAATATAAGGATGCTTCTTTTGTAGTTAGTAAAATGTTACCTTAACCTAGGGATGTGTCTTGTGGAATTGTCTAAGATCTGTAGCCTCTCCAGATGTGTGCATCTGGTTATGTTATTGACACCACACAAAAGTTTCCTTCCTCTGAGTCAGATAGAAATGCCCCAACTGCTAGTTGTTGACATGGACATTTGGTCTTGAGGCCGATGTTGAACCATCTATGGATGATCTCCCTTAGCCTTGCATAACACTCTTCACGGCTATGATAGCCAGCCTTCAGGGGTGGTGGCTTCCATGTCAGATCCAGTTCCATTGGATTCTGTGAGGCAATGAAGGTCTGTGGCAGTAGCCTGCGTAATTTTGGGACTACCTTAGCCAACAAAGGTTTCTCCTATCTGGTATTGTTTCTTGATATGCACCCTTTATCTTTGCATAAGGAATTGTGTAGAGGTATCGTGTGTGCAATTTGTTCAATAGATTGTTAGACTAGTATGACTCTCTCAGATTTTTTTACCCTAGCAAGGCATTATTTATCTCTCCTCTCTCCCTTTATTTGTCTACCCTTCCCTCCATGTCTTCTCCATGCCTTCTCCATTTAAAGTACCCACATTTTTCCCTTCATACTGCCAGTCTCCTATGGCCCCACTTCTCGTAGGCTCTTTTCTTTTTCTCCTTTATCCCCCCTTTCCTTCTATAACCCTTCCACTCACCACCCATTTAGATACCATGATTTTTTTCCCCTTAGTAACACCTGTCACCTACTAGACTTCTGTCTCAGGTTTCTTCTTTCCCTTTACCCCCTGGTTCTTTTTATTTACCTAATTCCTGCAGTTATATCAGGGTACATACTTATGTATAAGTATTTGGTGCTAATATCCACACATCATTTGTTTTTCTCAATCTGTGTTATTTCATTTATCATAACTATTTCCAGTTCCATCTATTTACCTGCAAAGTTCATGATGTCCTCTTTCTTTACTGGTGTACTAAACTCAATTGTGTAAATGTACCACATTTTCTTTGTCCATTCATTAGTTGAGAGAAATTTGGTTTTCTTCCAGCTCTTTGCTATTGTGAAAAGAGTGCAATAAATACGGCTGTGCATGTATCTCTGCTATAGGATGAATCCTTTGTGTACATACCCAGGAGTGGTATGACTGGGTCAAATGCTAGGCTCATTTTTAGTTTTCTAAGAGTTCTACACATTGCTTTCCATGGGGGTTGCACAAGTTTACATTCCCACCAGCAGTGGATGAGTGTTCCCCTTTCCCCACACCTCTCCAGCATTTGGTACCATTTGTTTTCTTGATCATAGCCAGCCTTGCTGAGGTAAGATGAAATTAAAGTGGTTTTAATTTGCATCTCCTTAATTACTAATGATGTTGGACACTTTTTAAGATATTTCTTAGCCATTTATATTAATTCCTTTGAGAAGTCTTTGTTCAGATCTTTAGCCCATCTTTTTAATGGGTCATCTGTTTTCTTGGGCCTTTTGTTTTTTGAGTAGTTTATATACTCTGGATGTTCAAACTCTGTCAGATGGGTCATTGGTGAAGGTTTTCTCCTTCTGTGGGTTTTCTCTTCACTTCTTTGATTGTTTCTTGTATTGTACAGAGCTTTTAATTTTAATGAATTCCCACTCCCTAATTGTGGACCTAATTTACTTCACAGCTGTTGTCTGATTTAGAAAGTTTTTTTTTTTTCCTATACCTGTATCTTGTAGGTTACTGCTAATGTTTTCTTCTGAAAGTTTTGGAGTTTCAGGTTTCACATTGAGGTCTTTGATCTATTGGCTTTTGTGAAAAGTGTAAATAGGGGTTACCTTGTTTTGCCAGCACCATTTGCTGAAAATATTGCCTTTTCTCCATTGAGTGTTCTTGGCCTCTTTGTCAAATATCACTTGGCTGAAACTACATGTACTCAAGTTTGGGTTTTCAATTTTGTTTCATTTATCTGTGCAGTTATGCCAGTACCATGCTGTTTTATGACAATAGCTCTGTAATATAGTTTGGTAAACCACCCCCCCCCCCCCCCGCATTACTCTTGATGCTCATAGTTGCTTTGGCTATCCAGAGTCATTTGTGCATCCTAAATGTTTGGATATTTTGTTCTAATTCTGTAAAGAAACTCATGGGGACTTTGAATGTGTTTGCATTGAATCTGTATATTGCTGGTGTAGGATTCTTCCAATCCATGATCATGGGAGGTCCTTCCACCTTCTGGTGTTTTCTTCAATCTCCTTCTGTAAAGATTTAAAATTTTCATTATAGAGATACTTAATGCCTTTGGTCAGGTTTCTTCTGAGATATTTTTGAGGCTATTGTGAATGGAAGGGTTCTCATGTACTCCTTCCCCAGTTGCTTGTTATTGGCATATAGAAAGGTTACTCATTGTTATAGACTATTTTTGTAACCTGTCACTTTACTTAAATTGTTCATCATTTGTGAGTTTTTCTGGTGGAATTTTTGGCATTCTTTAGTTATAGTATCATTTCATCTGAAAAATGGGATAGTTTGAACTCTTTTCCAATTAGCAATCCTTTAATTTCCTTCTATTGCTTTATTGCCCTAGCAAGCTTTTCAAGCACTATATTGAAAAGGAGTTGAGACAGTGAGCAGCCTTGTCCAGTTCCTGATTTTAAAGGGAATGCTTCTAATTTTTCTCCATTCAGAATGATGTTGGCTATGGGTTTGTTGTATATAGATTTAATTGTGTTGAGGTATGTTCCCTCCAGTCCAATCCCTCTAGGATTTTAAACATAAAGGCATGTCGAATTTTATCAAAGTCCTCTTCTGCATTAATTGAGAGGACCATGTGTTTATTTTCCTTTGAGCCAATTTATATGATTTATGACATTTATTGTCTTACATGTTTTGAACTATTCCTGCCTCTCTGGCATAATGAGAAGTTGATCATTGTGGATGATATTTTGATGTGTGCCTGTGGGTGGCTTGCAAATATTTTGTTGAGAAATTTTGCATCTATATTCATTAAGGATATGGGTCTAGTTCCTATTTTTTTCTTGTATCTTTGACTGGTTTTGGCATTAAAGTGATGCTGACTTCATAGAAGGGATTTGGCAGATTTCCCTGTTTCCATGTTCTTAAATAACTTAAGTAATATTGATTGTAGGTCTTCTTTAAATGTATGGTAGAATTCTGCTATAAATCCATCTGGCCCTGGGCTTTTTTTTAGTTGTAAGGATTTATTTTCTTTATATGCTATGGGTCAGTTTAAGCTGTTGTTCTCTTCTTAGTTAAGCTTTGGTGGTTACCTGGATTTCAGATAGTCATGCATTTCTTTTAGGTTTACAAATTTAATAGAACGTAGGTTTTTGAAGTATTCCTGTATAATGTTCTGGATCCTTTGTTGTCTATTGTGATGTTTCCCCTTTCATCTCTAATTTTGTTGATTTGGAGTTGCTCTTTCTTTCTTTTATTTAACTGGGCTAAGGGTATGTCTATCATGTTTATACATTCAAAGAACCAGCTCCTGTACTCATTGATTCCTCTTATTGTTTTCTTTGTTTTTATTTCATTAATCTCTGCTCTGATTTTTGTTATTTCTTCTTGTCTGTTGGGTTTGGAATTCATTTATTTTTGTCTTTCACATATCTTGAGTTACAATGTTAAGTCATTTATTTGTCTTCTTTCTGTTTTTTTTTTTAATGTAAGCATTTAGAGCTATAAACTTCCCTCTTAGAACTGTTTTTAAAGTGTCCCAGAGGTTTTATTTTGTTGTATTGTCCTTTTCATTTATTTCCAGGAATACATTTATTTTTTTCTTAATTTTTTCTCTGACCCATTCATTATTTAGGAGTGTGTTATTTATTCTCCATGAGTTCATGTAGTTACTAGGACTTTTTCTGGTATTATTATTAAGCTTTATTGCATTGTGGTCTGATAGAATGCATGGAATTATTTCATTTTTCTTGTACATATTGAGGTTTGTTCTGTGCCCAAGTACGTGGTCGATTTTGGAGAAAGTTTCATGGAGTACTGAATAGAAGGTATATTCTTTGGTGCTTGGGTGAAATATTCAGTAGATGTCTGTTAAATCCATTGGTTGTATTGTATTGTTCAGTTTAGATACCTCTCTGTTTATTCCTTGTCAGGTTGACCTGTCTAAGGGACACAGTGGGCACTGAAATCCTCTACTACTAGTGTTTTGGGATTAATCTTTGCCTTAAAGTCCTGCAGAACTGTGTTTATGAAGTTTGGTGCACCAGAGTACATTCATGATTGTGACATTTCTTGGTTAATTATTCTTTCAATAAGAATGAATAAACATTCTTCATCTTTTCTGATTAGTTTTAGTTTGAATTCTATTATGTCCGATATTAGAATCGTAAGAAGTGCATGCTTCTTAATACCATTTGCTTGGAATATTTTTTCCACCCTTTCACCTTAAGATAGTGCCTGTCCTTGAAGGTGAGATGGGTTTCTTGCAGACAACAAAAAAAGATAGATTTTGTTTCTTAATCCATTATACCAGTCTGTGTCTCTTGATTGGGAAGTTCAAACCATTAATATTTAAGGCTATTATTGAGAGATGTATATTGTTTGCAATCATTATAGTCTGTTTTCATTTTTTATCTAGGTTTGGATTTCCACACTTATACCTTCATTAACTACTTTCTATTGCAGCTTGGGTATAGCTGTGCCTTTCTTCTGCTCTTTGTATTGCTTCAAGAATTCTCCGAAGGGCTGGTTTTCTGAACATGAATTCTTTCAGCCCATTTATGTCATAATTTTTTTTTCTCCTAGAATTTTTTTTTCTTTCTCCATCAACTATAATACATTTTTTTCCTGGGTAAAGTATTCTGAATTGGCATCTATAGTCATTTCTAACTGGGAATATTTTGGTCCAAGCTCTTCTGGCTTTCGTCATTTGCATTGAAAAGTCAGCTGTAATTCTGATAGGTTTTCCTTTATATGTGACTTGTTTTTTTCCTTTGTAGCTTCCAATAGTCCTTCTTTGTTTTGAACATCTTGTGGTTTTACTATGATATGGCGTGGGGAATTCTTTTTCTGGTCCTGTCTATTTGGTGTTCTATGTGCTTCTTTTATTTGCATGGGTGTGTTTTTCTTTAATTTGGGGGAAAATTTCTTCTATATCCTTTTGAAGATCTGATCAATACCATTATCCTGAGATTCTTCTCCTTCCTCTGTACCAATGATTCATAGGTTTGTTTTTTTCATGTTTCCCACAGTGCCTGAATATTACATTCCTGTGTTTTTTAAAATTTTTCATAATCTTTGCTTGAGTGGTATAAATCTTCCACTTTATCATCTAATTTTGATATTCTATTTTCTACTTCATTCATTCTGTTACTGTGACTTTCTCCCATCCTTTCCACATGGCTTATTGAGTGTTCCACTTCCTTTTTCACTTCACCCTGATGTTTCTTCAGTATTTCTATCTCTTTTGTGAAGTCAGTCAGAGGTCTGTCCATATCTTCTTTTAGACTACCTCTATTTTCTATTTCTTTGATGATTCATTCATTTGTGTGTTCTCAAATTCTTTGATGTTTATTATATATACATGTATATATACATATATATGTATATATAATGTATGTATATATATACATGTATATATACATATATATGTATATACATGTATATATACATATGTATGTATATATATACATGTTATACATATATAAAGATATATATATATCTTTATTTTTTTATATTTTTATATTTTTTTATTTATTTTATTTTACTTTATTTATTATATATACATGTATATATACACATATATGTATATACATGTATATATATACATATGTATGTATATATATACATGTTATACATATATATAAAGATATATATATATATCTTTATTCTCCCAACACTAGTACTCATCCATTTACTTTATTAAACCTTGTTACCATGAGAAATTGAAATTGCATGATTTCTGAAACAATACTTTTTTTAACATTTTAATTGAAGTTTTGTCCATTTCATACATCATTTCTCACTCCAATCTAGACTCATCTCCCCTTCCATGTTCCCCACCCCACCTGAGTTCATGCACTCTAGCATTCCTACCCTGTATCTTTTCTGATTCTTTTCAAAGTTTTTCAAAGCAGAGGAGTATTATTCTTGGGAGGAACTTTACTCTTTCAGTCAGTTCCCTGTCCCAGTTCCTCTGCTGTTGTAGTTCACTCCAACCTGTATTGCTTCAACATATGCATATATATATGCATATATATATATACATACATATATATATATATGTGTGTGAGACACCTATACTAAATTTATATCATCTATACACAAACTGTCATTTCCATATCATATTTTTAAATTTATATTACTCTAAAATATGTCTACATATCATCCACCCATATACCAAGATTACAAAGTCTAAAAATAAGTGGTGGGTTAATTCTAGAGCCTGCTAAGAGATTTACATTGTAAGAGCACAGTTGCTTTCAGGGAAAGGGGTATATAACATTGATGTTGCTTAGTTTTCCTTTCAACTCAGTGTTAGGTGCTAGCATCCACAAATGAGGGATACCCATTCATTGTTGATTTTCTGGGACTGTGTTACTTCACTTAGCATAATACCTTCTAGTTCCATCCATTTACCTGCAAAGTTCCTGATGCCATCTTTCTTTACCACTGCATAGGACTCCATTGTGTAAATGAACCACACTTTTTCTATCCACTCATTGGTTGAGGGGCATTTGGGTTGGTTCAAATTCTTTGCTATTGTGAAGAGAGCTACAATGAACATGGCTGTACATGTATCTCTGTAGCAGGATGAGACTTGTGGGCATATACCCAGGAGTGGTATGGCTGGGTCAGGTGGTAAGCTCATTTTGAGTCTTTTCAGTGTTCTCCATACTGTTTTCCATAGTGGGTGTATGAGTTTACATTTCCACCAGCAGTGGAGGAGTGTTCCCTTTTCCCCACAATCTTTCCAGCATTTGGTATCATTTGTTTTTTTTATCCTAGACAGTCTTATTGGAGTGAGATGATATCTTAAGGTGGTTTGAACTTGTATTTCTTTAATTATTAGTGATGTTGAACATTGTCTCTGTGTGTGAGAGAGAGAGAGAAAGAGAGAGAGAGAGAGAGAGAGAGAGTCTCCCTGTAGACCCAGCTGGCCTGAAACTAGCCCTGTAGAACAGGCTGGCCTTGAACTACAGAGATCTGCCTGCCTCTGCCTCCCGAGTGCTGGAATTAAAGGTGTGTGCCACCACACTGGGCTTAAAGAGGGTTCTTAGCTGTCATATGGATGCTGGGAATTGAACTCAGGTCCTCTGCAAGAGCAGTTGCTGCTCTCAATTGCTGAGCCATCTCTGCAGCCCCAATGTTGAACATTTTTAAGATGTTTCTCAGTCATCTTTATTTCCTCATTTGTGAAATCTCTGCTCAGCTCTTTACTCCATTTTTTGAGTCAGTCATTTGATTTCTTCTTTGTTTTCTGAGTAGTTTATATATTCTGGATGTTAATGCTCTGTCAGATATCAGTAGTGAATGCTTCCTCCTACTCTGTGGGTTTTCTCTTCACTTCTCTGATTGTTTCTTTTGCTGTACAGAAGCTTTTTCATTTAATGAGGTCCCACTTGTTAATTGTTGACCTCACTTTCTGTGCAGCTGCTGCTGATTTAGGAAGTCTTCTCCTACATCTATGTCTTGTAGGTTGCTGCCAATGATTTCCTCTATCACCTTCAAAGTGAAACCATACTTCTATCCTTCCATTCTGTCCACAACCTCCTGTGACCTCAGCCAACCTGGTCAAGATTGAACAGCTACATCTACATAAATGCATACATATATACATATATGTATGTATGTATACACATGCCTACATATGCATCATATGCCTAAAATTGTCTCCCTCCAAATTAGATTCCAAAGGGCTAACACAGCCCACTGTATATGACTACAACTCTAATTCCTAGACCTCTATATTCCAGATGATGGTGTTCTTGTGCTAGCCTCCATAACTTAGAGAAAACTGTCTTGTCCTCCTCCAATCTGACTTTCATAGAGGGACCAATCTTGTCATTTCTGTACCACCATCCAGGAACCAGGGGCTCTGGTACCTGTATCCAAGATCACCCACAATTTTGAAGGCTTTTACCATAGGCACTCTTCTTTTTAATTTTATTATTTATTTATTTTATGTGTATGAGTACATTGCCTGGACATATGTAAGAGCACCTGTATCTTGCAATGCCCATGGAGGTCAGAGAGGGCATTAGATACCCTGGAGCTGGAGTTATGAATGGTTTTTAGCTGCCATGTGGGCCCTGGTAATCAAACCCACATCTTCTAAAAGAACAGCCCATGCTCTTAACCACTGATCCACCTTTCCAGCACCATAGGTCCATCTTCTAAGGCCAGATCACACTGCAGGTCCACAACTCTAAGAGTAGCAAAAGAACAATTATTTACTGGGGTTTTGAGACCTTGATCTTTAACACACATGTACTTTTGAACTCTTGTGATACAGAAGTGAATGGCATAAAAAGCAAAGGTAGGAAAATGTGTAATAGGAGCAACTGAATTATCTCTTATTAACAGGGTGAAACAAATAGATTGAAAATAAGCAGTCATTAAATCTCAGAACCTGCAGGAAAATTGAAGAGCTTAAAGTAGAACACATAACACTTGGAAGCGACTTTTAAAAACTATTACATATGTACACTATCTGAAGGGCAGAAGGTTTTGCTCCACCTTGTAGTTTGTACACCGAGTTGCACATATTCATGGAAATGGCCCATGCTGTAGTTAGATGGTTAATGAAGTAGAAACTCATGTACAGATGTTCAGATAGCTTCCAATACAAACATGCCATTTCCTTTTATTCTCACAATAAATATGAGAAAACACATTAAAAAGCAAAGCTAAATAGGCCTTGCTGAATTGTTCAAGGCTAATTCCATTTTAGGTCAAGGCCATGCAGCATATCAGTGTGGTTTTAATTATATTGTTTTCTAAAGAGCATTATGGGTGTGCCAATTCAAATTTCAAATATTTCACACAAGTTTTCAATTGCCTGTGCTTCAATGAGCCACAATGTAGATTAAATCAATCAGATCTCCACCTAATTTCAATGGGAAAATTTGATGAGGATAAACTAAATATTTGAACCTAGTATCTTGGAAAGCAACCATGATGTGTGAAGGAGAGATGTATTTTATAGACAGAAAAATAGTCTTTGTTCATAACATAATTAAAGAAATTTTTGGCATTTAAAAGCTATGTAGTATTTTACCTGTTTAAACCATGAGTAGACAGTCACATTATTTCAAACAATATGTAACGATCTCTTGGTAATCCCAGCACTCAGGAGGCAGTGGCAGGCAGATCTCTGTGAGTTCAAGGTCAGCCTGGTCTCCAGAGCGAGCTCCAGGCCAGCTGGGACTAAAGGGAGACCATGTCTCAAAAATACCCCCCCAATCTCATGGTAAAATACATATTACAAGAGACAGTCATGCAATAAATTGATAAAACCTAAGTATTCTGACAATTTCACATCATTGTATGTTGTTGTTACTTCTGTGAAAACAATCATTAAATTGGACTTTTAATGAAAATGGATTTATAGTGACAATGTAAAGCAGAGAAAGATGCTGGTTTTAGACAATTCGTAGCTTATCTTCAAGGCCTAACCATTCATTTAAAAAATAAAAACTTTTATAGAGAGTGATGAGGGAAAAGAGAAAAATATGAAAAACTTATAAGCCTTTTAGACAAGGACCTACTAATACCCTGGTATTTCTGTTCCATGCCTGCTTTGGAATTTTCTTCTCTCCCCACCAGCCAAGCTGTTTGAATGAATAGGTCACTTTTCAGAGCATTTAACAAAGAGCATGGGGCCACACTTTGATTTTTTAAATTTTTTTATTCTTATTTTTTTGATTGATTTTTATGAATGGGTATGTTTCTTGTACTTGTCTGCTTACATAGGCAAAATTCTTGAAGAGTATTCTAACCAATTATAATAAAATAATGCAAATTTTCTTAATTTTTATTGTTCTTTTCATCACAGGTATATACAAGCAGTACATTTAATAATTAAGCAGGAGATCTTTTCCACCATTCCAGAAGTATTTCAATTGCAGAGAAATATATTTCAGTTGTTATTATTTAAATATTATTATTAAATATTATTATTAAAATAGCAACAAAGAAGATTATTTAGTTAACATATTAAAATGTTTATTCTCTAACCTAAAATAATATGGATAAGGTTGATTTTCATTGAAATTCAATTCATTCCCCAAACCTCTGGTCATGCCATGAGAAATCTCTAAAATTGAAGAAGAAAAAAAATGAGTCATTACTAAAACTGTAATTACATTGTTTAGATAGTGTTCTAGTTTTCTCTTCAATTGCTGTGACAAAACATTCTGAGACCAACTTGGGGAGGAAAGGGTTTATTCAGCTCACATCTTCTGGGTCACAGTTCATCACTCAGGGAGCCCAAGGCAGGAACTCAGGGCAGGAACCTGAGGTGAGAGCTGAGGCAGAGGCCATGGAGGAATGCTTCTTACTAGCTTGCTCTCCTGGCCCATGCCCAGCCTGCTTTCTTATACCATACACAACAACCTGCCCATGGTGGCACCACCCATAGTGGACTGGGCCCTCCCACATTGCTCAACAATCAAGACAATACTCCACAGACGTGGCCACAGGCCAGTACAATGGAGACAATACCCCAACTGAGGTTCCCTCAACCCAGGTGTGTCAAGTTGACACTAAAGCTATCTAGCACGGATGGAATGCCATCTGTTTATTTTTTGATTCAGGTCTTTGAAAGATAGAAATGGAGTTCTCAACATTTCTCTAGTATTTACATATTGAGACTGAAGTAATGAGAGTGATTTATTATTCTTGGATAGGATCATGCTTTTGAAAGAGATTATGGAGCCTCTTCCAGCTCACATCATAGTATAAAGAGTGTTTGGAAATAGTGAATATAATACTCTTTTAAAAATAATTTTAAAAACCCTCAACAATGTTTGTGTTAAATAATATATTAAACTATTTCACAATCTTATTTTTGGTATAAAATACATGCATAGAATCGTATTTCTAGAAAAAATCTATTTGGAATTCAAATGTAAATTATAGAATTGTAGAGGAGGTATAATTGTTCTGTTAGAGAAACATTTCATAATTTCATAATGTTGATGTATTTTTTTTTTGGTCTTTTTGAGACAAGGTCTCCCTATAGCTCCAGCTGTCCTGGAACTCACTCTGTAGACCAGGCTGGCCTTGAACTCACAAAGATCCACCTGCCTCTACCTCCCAAGTGCTAGGATTAAAGGCATGCACCACCACACCCGGCTATGTTGATGTATTTTTAACAATATATGATATGTACTTTTATTGAATTTTTGCACATTTCATACAATATACCTTAATCATATTTAGACCCACTCCTATCTGTATTACCCATAGACCCCCCACAAGATTTCATGCATTCTCCCACTTGTATTAAGGCCTATGAGTAAAGTTTATATCCCCAGATGTCTCTTGGTTTGAGTTCATCCACTGGAGCATTGTCATCCTATCTACCATCACTCCCTTAAAGAAAACCAACTCTCCCTCACCCAGCAGTGATTTGCTAAGGTTGGGGTTTCTCACCCATTTCCCAGTTCTATGTTGCATTTTATCTGGTGTGTGTTTGCATGGGTCTTGTGCATGCTGTCATCATTCCTGTAAGTTTACATGTTAATTGTTTTTTTTTTTTTTTTTCAGGGTTTCTCTTGAAAATACTTAAACCTTTAATTTCCATAGCACTTGGGAGGCAGAGGCAGGTGATCTTTGGAAGTTCAAGGCCAGCCCTTTGGTTACAGAATGAATAAAAAAAAAAAAAAAAAAAAAAAAAGAAAATACTTAACAAAGTAAAGAAAATATCAGGCAGTAGTTCTACTGGGATTGTTCCATTGGAATATGACACAATGAACTGCAAATGTTGCTTTTTGGATAAAGGAAATCTTTTTTTCCTAGATTATTGTGGGTGGATGTTGATCAAATAAAGCGACATGAAGCTTCAAATATTTGTTTGCTTGAACCCTGCTGAATTACTTATTTTACCAATTTATTCAGATATGCAGCTGTCATCTGAATATTTGACTGTAAATACAATCATTGTCATGAAACTGTTCACTTAATTTGGAACTTTTCTGCATAATTTTTTTCTACCAATGTCCATCTCCATCCAAAGTTAGCAAGACTGAGATGTGGACTGGTATTTCCCTTCCTTTAACCCTGAGTATGGATTAGATCTGTGCATATATTTGCTAATGACACTCCGTTAACAGCAGTAAAATAAAGTTGCCAGTATAGTGACATGAATATCTTATTAATTGTCCAGTCTGGGCATGGGCCCAAGATGAAACCAACGGGATAAATGGCCCATTGCCACTGCTTTCATCAGAAGATTGTTGCACTATTCTTCCCTTTGAACAGTCTCACTTCCCATTCTTTAAGTGATCTGCAAGAGGCTAACACTATTATTTTTCTTAATTTTCATGTATGGGAATTTCCCCTTGGTTTGCTCCCTCCCTTATCTCTGCTACATCCCACCATTCAAATTACATCATTGCATATTTTATACACATTTTTAGTTCTTCCTTCTTGTTTTCAGTGGTGCACGCCTTTAATCTTAGCACTTGGGAGGCAGAGGCAGGCGAATCTTTGTGAGTTCAAGGCCAGCCTGGTCTACAGAGTGAGTTCCAGGATAGCTGGGGCTACAGGGAGACCTTGTCTCGAAAAGACCNCGAGTAAAACTGCCTTCTTAATCTGACTAATAGACATAGGAACTGTGAAAAGGATTATTCTCTATTCAGAACCAAATATAATTATAAATCTCCTTTAAGCTATCATTTAAGCAAAAATATATTTATACAGGAGCTCTGACATCAGCAAATGGATATTCTACACAAGGAGATGTTGGCCAGGGGATCCAAGCCCCACAAAATGTTAAGGCTCCTTGCCTCTAAACTGGGATATCTGCAGAAGAGAGGCGATAAGGCCCTGCCTTTGAAGACCTGATGTAAACATGGGAAAGATGTATTAGACCACAGTTTGCAAGTGTACAGATGGTCTCTGGAATACCAGAGAGTGTTACCAAAGGCACTAACCAATAAAGCAATATGGGTCTCCTTGAGTCAAGCAAGCCTCCTCCATCAGACCAGCTACACATCAACTCTGCCTGGAAATACTGTGCAGCAGTGGCAGCCCTTAGGCTGTATATCCTAAATCTAATTGACTATTAGCTCTCTCCTTGGAGGAATAACCAGGCTGATGCCACAAACTTATTCCTCTAATGGTTTAGGAGATGTTATAAGCCACAATAAGACCCTGTCATACTTAACAGAAAAAATGTAATTCATGGATAACATACCATCCAAACATCTGTGTCTATACCAAAGTAACCTAACATAACCATTCGTAATGTTTAGACACCTATTATATCTAATGCTTGTGCTTCATTAGTAGGATTGAAAGGCTATTTCTGGACAAACAGTCAGCCCAGAAAAGAAACAGCCAGAATTGACCAGAGACGAAAGACAACAGCTCCAGAGAAGGTAGACTGTTGGTTTTCTCATCTACCTGTGCCCCTTTTCTAAGCCTAGGGATCAACTGCGGAAGATGGGGCGTGGTAGAATGTAAGGGCTGCGATTGGTGAATGGTGAAAACTACAGCAATATAGTCTGGACACTTATTTGATCAACTTGATTGAACATATGTGCGCCCCCCCCGCTGGATGGTGGACCCATGGGCTGTGTGGGTTAGGCACAACTGCTTGCAAATTGGTTTTACTATGAAGGATGCTTGTACTCATAAAATTATTACTTAATGTTAACAAATGAAAAAAAAAACTGAGAGAAAGATGCAGGACAATTATGGAAGAATGCATGATCTGGGATTGGTTGGGGTGGGATGGGGAAAGGGAAAGGGAAATATGCCTGAACTAAATTGGAAAATGATGTATGAAATACACAAAGCATCAATAAAGAAATGAAAATTTTTAAAAAAAGTATAAAAAAAGAAAAGACTTGGAGATTTACAAAATGTCTCAGTGGGTAAGATTCTAGCTATGATAGCTGGCAACATGAATTTGAACCTAAGTCCACAAGGTGGAAGGATAGAAAGTTTTCTATGGATGTTATAGTGACATAGTTTTATTTACTAATAAAACTATAGTGACATAGTTTTATTCTTCAGCTACAAGGACAATTTGAAGGCTGGCTTCAAATTGTCCTTGTAGCTGAAGAAAATCTAGAATTCTGATCCTTCCTCTGCTAACACTGCAGCACTGGAAGTACAGGGTCTGTATTAGCACCCTGGCTAATGCTCTCCTGGGGGTTAAATCCAGGGCTTCAAGCATGCTAGGAAAGTACTCTGCCATCAGATTTACATTCTAAGTCCAGAGAACCATGTCTTTCAGACAAAGACAAAATTTCCTCAGGAAAAGTTCAGTGATTGCAAGGCAGGAAAGATTATGAGAAATATTGAGCTTTAGAGGGTTTTGTTTTTTTTTTTGAAAAATGCTATCAGACAAAGCTGTAGAGCACAGCATGATAACGATGTACACCACTGTAATGTGATAAGGGGCATATTTTCCCAGGGAATTCTTGATGAATTCTGTTATTGGGAGAAAAACTGTCATTTTTATCATGGAACTTAAAACTAATTACTACTTTATGCCTTGGATATGAGCTGTTTTAGAATGGAAAACAGATTGTATGAATCTTATAACTGATTCTGAAGAATATTATATCTAAGCATGCCAGCATGACTAAAACAATTTCATGCAATTAAATCACATCTATTAAAATGGAGTTTAAATAACCAAAACATCTTAACTCAATGAAAACTTTTATATCTTATTTAGTGATTACTTAGATGGATAAGTAAATACAAAATGAGTGAATGATGTAGGTCTCTACTAAGCACCTGAATTTGATATATAACATAACCTAACTCAGCACATGGTACACATTTCTGGAGGTCTATGATTATAAACTCCTATCAATATGACTATTAGCTAACTCTGCCAACACATCTAGTTTAATCAATAATTCTAAATAAAGATGAAATTATTTCATCTTTATTTAGAAATAATTCATATTGGATAAGCTGAATTCTTTCTCAGAGCACTTTTGGAACTGACCATAATAATCTGTTGCATTCTTTTATCATTCACGAGGGTTTTACTGTCCAGAGAGAACAGAATAGCAATGTGTCAGCTGTGAATATATTCCCCAGATACATCTTTGTAAACTTAATAACAATGAAAAACCATAAAAAGGTGATAGTTTTGAGCTTGCTGAATTCATGTCTGTATTTGAAAATATCCTGTTTAAAAACTATGAATTTAAATTGTATTTATTTTTATTGTTTCTGTGTGTGCTGGAAAGTTTTAGTGTCAACTTGACACACCTGGGTTGAGGGAGCCTCAACTGGGGAATTGGCTCCATTGGATTGGCCTATGGCCACATCTGTGGAATATTGTCTTGATTGTCGAGCATTGTGGGAGGGCCCAGCCCACAATGAGTGGTGCCACCCTGGGCAGGTTGTTGTGCACCGTTTAAGAAGGCAGGCTGTGCATGAACCAGAGGAGCAAGCTAGTGAACAGCATTCCTCCATGGCCTGTGCTTCAGCTCCTGCCTCCAGGTTCCTGCCTTGGGCTCCCTAAATGATGAACTGTGACCCAGGAGATGTAAGCTGCAAAAACCCTTTCCTCCCCAAGTGGTGTTGGTCAGTGTTTTGTCACAGCAATGGAAGAGAAACTAGAACAGAAATTGGTACCAGAGAGTGGGGTATTGCTGTGACAGACCTGACCTTGGTGTTTTGGGGAAGGATTGTGGAAGCGTTTGGAACTTTGGGCTAGAAAAATCATTGAATGCCTAAAGATCATGGCTGTGGAACTTGGAACATTTTTGCTGAAAGAGTTGTAGAAGATGGAGGCCTGGCTTGTGAAGTTTCTAGTTTCAAAGGGAAGCAGGGATCATCAGGACTATGTAATCTGTGGGTTCTGGTCAGCTGGGGCTGAAGAATCAGCTACAAGTAACAAGAGACCAGAACCTGAAGTGAACCCTTTGCTTTACTGGGACAATTGATGCTGGTTAGCTGGGGCTGAAAAATCAGCTGTAAGTAACAAGAGACCAGCATCACTGTGGTGAAATCTTCTGGGAAGAATTTCTTCAGGGTCAGCACACAGAAGCTGTGATCCAGAAGGGGCCTGAGCCTCCATCTCAAGCCAGAAGCGGACTTGGTAAGATGTACGAGTCTCCTATATGTGTTCTGGTGTGAAATTTAGAGGGGTCACAGAGAGCAGCTGAGGCTTTGGCACTCGGTGAGAGGTCCTGAAAGGACCATGGTGGAAGGCACCTGCGTTATCATTGAAGACCCTAGGATTGCAGGGGTCATGGAGGAAGCTGAGGTTTTTGCACCAGGAGAGGTCAGAAGGAAACCATGGTAGAAGGTGCAGGCCTCAGCTTCAGTGGCAACTCCCAGCTTTTTGGAGATTGCCAGACCAGCGGATGACCCAGAGCAGATCAGAGCAGGTGTGGAATGGAGCGGCTGGGCCTGGCGAGATGAGCTGTGTGTGCCACGCAGAGTTGGAGAAGGGGTGCTGCTGACGAACCTTTGGAGCCCAGAGGATGTGAGTGAATCCCAGTGTGTCCAGCCTTGAGCTACTTTTGCTGGACTTTAGGTTTTTTTGAGAGTGCCGGATTTCCCTTTGAAATAGACAGTACGTGTTGTTGAGCAGCCCACAGTTAAGAGGATTTTTTTTTTAATTTGTTATTTTTTTTATTAAATTTTTTAATTAGTTTTTAATTGATGCTTTGTGCATTTTGACATTTTTTCCAATCAGATGTCTCAGGCTATTTCCCTTTCCCCCACCCCACCCCCACCCAATCCCAAATCATTGCATTCCCAGATAACTGTCTGCACTTTCTCTTTCAGTTTTTTTTTCATTTTTAGCTATAAGTGATAATCCATGAGTACAAGCATCCTTCATGCAAAACCTATCTGCAGGCTGTTGTGCCCAAACACCTACAGCCCCACCATCCAGTGGGGGGTGACAGGTTGTTTGTTCAATCAAGTTGATCAAATGAGTGTCCAGACTACATTGCTGTAGTTTCACCATTCACCCCAATCGCAGCCCTTACATTCTACCACGCCCCCTCTTCCGCAGGTTGTTCCCTAGGCTTAGAAAAGGGGCACAGGTGGATGAGAGGTAAAACAGTCCACTCTCTCTGGAGCTGTTGACTTGGACTCTGGTCAATTCTGGCTGTTTCCTTTCATGGGCTGACAGTTTGTCCAGGAATAACCTTTCGATCCTACTAATGAAGAACAAGCAATTAGATATATAGGTATTTAAGCAGCACTAATAGTTATGGTAGGTTACTTTAGCATAGACACATGTTTGGATATGTTAAGACAAAATTCTGAGGGCCACAAAAGAAAAACAAGTCACATACAAAGGGAAACCCATCAGAATTACAACTGACTTCTCACCTCAAACCATAAAAGCAAGAAGAACATGGAGCAAAGCATTCCCTGTGTTAAGGGACTATGGATGCCAACCCAGAATACTTTATCCAGCAAAAATGTCGACTATACTTGAAAGAGACTTTTAATAGACTGAACTTTTAAGTGTTTGGACATTTTAAGGACTGTGGGGCTTTTAAGGTTGTACCATCTTAGGTTGTGATTAATGTTAACATAATACTTTGGGGATAAGAACTGGAAAGGTGGTGGTTTAATAGTGATGTGTTTTATGTGTCAAGTTGACAAGGGGTCAATGATGCTTGATAGCTTTAGTATCAACTTGACACACCTGTGTGGAGGGAGCCTCAACTGGGGAATTGGCTCTATTGGATTGGCCTATGGTCATATCTGTGGAGTATTGTCTTGATTGTCGAGCAGTGTGGGAGGGCCCAGCCCAGAAGAGTGGTGCCACCCTGAGCAGGTTGTTCTGTACAGTATAAGAAGGCAGGCTGGTCATGAGCCAGGGGAGCAAGCCAGTGAACAGCATTCCTCCATGGCCTGTGCTTCAGCTCCTGCCTCCAGGTTTCTGCCCTGAGTTCCTGCCTTGAGCTCCCTAATTGATGAACTGTGACCCAGAAGATGTAAGCTGAATAAACCCTTTCCTCCCCAAGTTGGTGTTGGTCAGAGTGTTTTGTCACAGCAATGGAAGACAAATTGGAACACTGTGCATTCCATATAATTAACTTTAATCAAATTTTTGACCCCCTTCTCGCCTCCTAATAACCCCCCACCAGATTTCAGGTGTTCTATCATATATGTTAATTCCTATTCAGTCAAGCTTTTGTATCAAGATGTCCCTCAGCACAAGTTTATCCATTGGAGTTTTGTCAGCATATTCAGAGCATTCCCTTAAGATCTACTCTCCCTCCCCCTAACAGTAATTATTTGATATTTCCTTGCTAAATTTAAATTTTATAATATGTATAATGACAGCTTATAGTCAGCTTTGATGCTCTTGACAGGATACATCTCTATAAGCTGGTAAGATTCATTCAATCAACCATAGTCTAGACAAGATCTCATTGGAAAATCCATGTATACAACTGATATATTGTGAAATATTATCTTATATATGGAACAAATAAGAAAGTTTATAAACTTCCTAAACCTTATTCAAAGTAACTTTTTTGAAAAGCACATATTGCAAATAATATTTTCACTTAGGCCTTCATGCTTTGGTAGGATCTTATGACGTATGGATAATTGTTAACTAACATGTCAAATGTTCTCTTAATGAGGTTTGTCGATTTGTCGCTATTTCCCTATGTCTAGCAAAGTTTACCATTATTACTATTTATATTTTCTGGTACCGTATCAGCTATTTTAGGCCAGCAACTACTCAAACTCTATGTCAAGAAATCTGGAATATCAACTCTCTGTTAAAGAAGTTAACTGGACTTAAATTTTCATTTTAAAAACTGGGGTAGGCTGTCTGAATGTACTCCTTTGATTTGCCTCTTTGGTAAAATGGAATGGTAACAAGAATAAAGAGTGGGATCCTAGAAGTTAAATTATTCTGACAAATGATTAGCAGTGCTTCTCACGCAGCTAGGCCCCAGTGTCAGCAAAATTCAATATGATTATCTAATGCCTGACAAATTTTCTTCATTATTTTTTAATTTCATTAGCCAAAACCTACACTTTTTAACACTGATGTATTTTCATTTTGTTGATCCTTATTCTTTTTAAGAATGAAGAAATTCTAGAGACATCTAACTGTGGGTTTTTTAATAAATAAAAGATTATATTTCAGTAAAATATTTTGTTGCTAAATGAAGAACTTTTCTGCAGATATAAGCACTACAATGGAACAAGTTACTCATTGTTATTATTCATCTTTGCTTTTAATAAGATCCTCTTGGAAAACATTTCATTATAGCCAAGCATTCAATCCTAAGGGGGAAATGCCTTCTCAGATGAAAGTTAATACATTCTTTTGCAAAAAATGGTGCCAATATAATGATATTAATGAAGAGTATTTGTTTGTAAGTAGCAGATGTCAGCTTCAAGCTTGCTTTAGCACAAAAAGAAATTTAGTTGTTCAAGCAAGCCAAGGGCACTGAAGCTCTCCATGGAGGTAATAGCTGCTAATGCTAGTTTCCAAGAGGTTGAAGAGTGGTACTTGCATCCAGTGTTTCTCTTTCTCCCACCTCCCATCTTGCTCCTCTTCCTTCTCCTTCTAATTTTTATCTCAATTTATTTTTAAAAATCTTGGCCTTTGCATCTTATCTCTTCCCACCTCTTTATGGATTCTCTCTGGAAGTCTAAATTTAACAACTCGATGGACAATTTACACTACCATTTCCCAGTGTCAGGGTAGCAATTCCAAAGATGAATTCTGATTTTCTTTACTTGGGCACATTTACCTATATGCACATTTCTTCATTGTGTCTTCATTATTATAGAAAGGGAATACTGTAATGAGTCCAGAGGAGGCCACAGGATAGTGGTTTAAGATCAGAAAAGCTATTAAGAACCAACGATTATGGGGCTGGAGAGATAGCCTAGCAGTTAAGAGCACCAACTGCTCTTGCAGAGGACCCGGGTTTGATCCCCAGCACCCACGTGGTGGCTGAGAACTGTCTGAAACTCCAATTCCAGGAGAACTCCAGTTCCAGGGGTATCTGACACCCTCTTCTGACCTCCACAGCATTGCATGACACGGGTGTACAAACCTACATGCAGATAGTACATTCATACACATACAGAAATAATAAATAAAAAATAAATAAAAAAGAACCAACTATTACAATATAGCATTAATATAAACTTATTTGTCCTTTTGTCACATAGTTCAGAATCAGGGATAAGAGTTCTAGCTTAGTGGATACAAAACCCTAGCACACATGTCCATGGACACATGAGCATGTACACACACACACACACACACACACACACACACACACACACACACAGCCCTCAGAACTAAATGTACAGTTCTTCTGTAATACATCTTATCATATGTCTCCTATCTGTAATCTTTCTTGTCTTTTTACTAAATATTTTCTAAAAATGGGGTGGAGTAATGGCTCAGCGGTTAAGAGCATGCTCTTAGAGATGACTCAGGTTCAATTCTTAGCACCCACACGGTGGTTAACAGCTGTGTTTAACTCAAGTTCCAGGGAATTAAATGCCCTCTTCTGACCTCCACAGGTATTGCACAAAACAGGTGCACTAACACACATCCAGGCAATGCACTGATACACTTATAATTAAATAATAAAAATATTTTAAAGAAATTTTATTTCTTCAGCATGTTTTGATACTGCAAATCAGGGGCTGGAGAGATGGCCTAACAGTTAAGAGTGCCGACTGCTCTTGCAGAGGACCCAGGTTCAATCCCCAGCACCCACATGGTGGCTGAGAATAGTCTTTAAGTCCAGTTCCAGGGGAATCCAACGCCCTCTTCTGACCTCCACAGCATTGCACGACACAGGTGCACAGATCTACATGCAGATAGTACATTCATACACATAATACAATAAATAAAAATTTAAAAATCTTTTTAAAAATACTGAAAATTATTAAAGACTCACTTCAGAGATAGCTTGTATTACAAGAAAGTAAAAAAATTAAATACAAGTTGGTCCTCAGGAAACCAAATCATCATCTATTTTAGAAATGTTGAATGAAGCACAGTAGTTTTTCAGCAAAATGGATGTCTAAGCAAGTAAAACACGTGACAAGAAATATCAGAGACTCCACTGGCAACTTAAAGAGTAGTTAAACTACATTCAGCAGTGACTTAAATTGTTGATGTCAGATTAAAATTACTCTGGAATGTGATTTAAAGTTTTGCTTCTGGAAATATTTGAACTAATTCAAGTTCTCCAGCTGAGTGATCATAATGAGTGTCCTAGAATTTCACTGTTGTTAAATCACAATGAAGTTTCTGAAGATTACATTTAGGAATAATGCATAGCATTCTTTAATTGCTACATTGGATAAAAGGAGTGTAATTATAATTGGTCTAGGTTTATATATGGCTAGTGAAGTAATAAGGTATAATACTAAATAATGCTTAGCTATATGGCTATTTTATAATACTGTGAAGGTGCACTAATGGGTATCCATTGAAACCTTTGATTTATGCATTTCTCCACAACCTCCCCAGTGTCACAGGATCCATCAGAGAGAAGTATATAACTCTCTAGAGATTTAGGACATTTGCTAAGCTACTTGCTAAGGAATATAATGACTAAGGAGACCCTCAGAATTGTGTCATTTGCTGGCTACAGTGAAACCTAGACTCATCCATATTTCAGACCTACTATAAACCAATCAGCAAACACTTGTTAGAGCTACATGTAAAATCCCAGAAGGCCTCTTGGGATGAAGTTGTCTGTCCAGACCTGTTGACAATGTTCTCAGGTTTCTGTTCCTTCAAAACCTCTTCTTTCTCAATTCTTTCGAACATTCATCAAGTGATACCAAAGGGGAAAAATCTCCATTGACCTTTCCAAGAGGGTTTTTCCTTTTCACTGAGTGACTCTGAAATTCTGTACAAGGCTGGTCATCAATGCCAAATTAGAAATCTGGGAAAAGTTCAAGCTAAAAGATAACGAAGGGGCATCAAGACACTTGACAAAGTGAAATGAATAATGCCCATCCATGGCAATCAAGTCCTGAACTCCGGTGTTTATACTTTATTTTCTAAAACAGTGAGTTTTCAGATGTAATCAAACCATGGTCTGTGGATGAAGAGGTTTCTCTAGATATTCTCTTTAGGGAAGAGTCCAGTGATGAGTTTCCTTTTAAGAAACAAAGAGGAGAGACACACAGAAGAGGCAACAAAGTGGAAACAAAGACAGACTGGAATCAACCAGTTGCAAATCAAAGAGTGTCAGACATTACATTTCTATGCTATGATTCCACTTTATTCCTATAAAATGAATATATAACTGCAGTAGAGATAATCTCAAGGATACCACATTACTTTTCTGTTATTGTGTTAAAGCACTCTGGGCAAGGCAATGTATAGAATAAAGAGTTTATTCATGGCTTATACTTCCAGAGAGACAGAGTCCATCAAAGTGTGGAGGCAGCTGGAGCCTTAAACTAAAAGCCCACATCTTAAAGCACATGGAAGAAACAGAGAGATTGCAAATTCAATGTCCACCCCCAGTGATACATTTTGTCCAGTAAGGCCAGTCTTTCCAAAGTTCCAGAGACAGTGACACCAACTGGTGCCAGATAGCAAAATAATTTGTCCATGGGGAATTTTTCAATGGAAACTACCAAAAGTAAAATATTTTTGTGTCATTTCAATAAGCACAGCTCTACTCAGTAGCTCTTAACAGCTAAGAGGCACTTCATTATATAGTTGGACCATACTTTGTTCACAGTGCTGGAAATGTGGAGATTTGGGTTGTTGTTGCTTTGAATTCTTTATACAGTGAAATGCTTATAACCTTTTCCTGTGATGCATTTTGGTTCAATTAAATTGACTAAGTCACACACACACACACACACACACACACACACATGACTGAGAGTAGTTATATGATATATTTCTCTTGTGTGTAGATGATGTGTTCAGAATGCCTGCTTTGTCTTCATGAATATGCTATTGAATTATTATGTGCCTATTTCCTTATCTGTAAATAAAAAAATAAATAACATCCTTCTCATAGGACTACAAGAGTGATGGTATTGAGTCCAAGAGGAACGAGCGAGCTGAGCTTTTGTGTGGTCTAGTCTCGGGAACTGGTAGCCCTTGCATCATGGCTGATCAACTGACTGAAGAGTAGATTGCATAATTCAAAGAAGCCTTTTCACTATTTGACAAGGATGGTGTTGGAACTATAACAACAGGGCAACTGAGAACTGTAATGAGGTCTCTTGGGCAGAATCCTACAGAAGCAGAGTTACGAGACATGATTAATGAAATAGATGCAGGTGGTAATGGCACAATTGATTTTCCTGAATTTCTGACAATGACGGAAAGAAAAATGAAAGACATGGACAGTGAAGAAGAAATCAGAGAAGAGTTCCATGTGTTTGACAAGGATAGCAATGGCTGTGTCAGTGCAGCAGAGCTTCCCCACGTGATGACAAACCTTGGAGAGAAGTTAACAGATGAAGAGGCTGATGAGATGATCAGGAAAGCAGATATTGATGGTGATGGTCAGGGGAATAACGAGTCTGTATGAATGATACTGACGGTGATGGTCGGGTGAACTAGGAAAAGTCTGTACAAATGATACTGACGGTGATGGTCAGGTCAACCATGAAGTGTCTGTACAAATGATACTGACGGTGATGGTCAGGTGAATGATGAAGAGTCTATACAAATGATACTGATGGTGATGGTCAGGTGAATGATGAAGAGTCTGTACAAATGATACTGACGGTGATGGTCAGGTGAACCATGAAGAGTCTGTACAAATGATACTGATGGTGATGGTCAGGTGAACAATGGAGAGTCTGTACAAATGATACTGACGGTGATGGTCAGGTGAACGATGAAGAGTCTGTACAAATGATACTGACGGTGATGGTCAGGTGTATGATGAAGAGTCTGTACAAATGATACTGACGGTGATGGTCAGGTGTATGATGAAGAGTCTGTACAAATGATATTGACGGTGATTGTCAGGTGAATGATGAAGAGTCTGTACAAATGATACTGACAGTGATGGTCAGGTGAACCATGAAGAGTCTGTACAAATGATACTGATGGTGATGGTCAGGTGAACCATGAAGAGTCTGTACAAATGATGGTGATGGTGATGGTGATGGTCAGGTAAACCATGAAAGTCTATACAAATGATGACAGCAAAGTGAACACATTGTACAGAATGTGTTAAATTTCTTTTACAAAGTTGTTTATTTGGCTTTTCTTTGTAACTTATCTGTTCCCCTGCTGTCAAAAAGTATGCATGTATAGTAATCAGGACTTCGTTCCTCCATGTTTTCTTCCCTTATCTGCTGTCATTGTCCTTCAACCTTAGTTAGAAAACTGATGAAGTAACATGTTGCATGTGTCTTACTCTGGATGTATCTAAGCCCTTCTGCACATCTAAACTGACATGGAGTTGG
The DNA here is from genome assembly GCA_009823505.1 of Rhizomys pruinosus. NCBI lineage: Eukaryota > Metazoa > Chordata > Mammalia > Rodentia > Spalacidae > Rhizomys > Rhizomys pruinosus. The sequence continues at coordinate 378,970 of VZQC01011008.1, read as the reverse complement.
CCAAATGAGGGAACATCTGGGTCATGCCTTTTTTAAAGTACTTTTTAGGGCCTGTTGCATGTTGTTGTTGATGTGTGGAGTTGTAACTCAGCATGGACGTGGACAGTCAACAATGTGTACTTAAAAGCTGTGCTCCTGCAGAGCGGGTGTTTTGTCCAGGCACTCGTACACTATGTTTGCACTGCTGGTATTGTACCAGAAACATTTCCTTTTATTGTTACTTGTTTTTAAACTTTGTTTAGCCTCTTAAAGAAAATCTGCTTATGGCACAATTTGCCTCAAATCCATTCTAAGTTGTATATTTGTTTTCCAATTTTAAAAATTACAATTTACCCCCCAAAAATAAAAAAAAAATAAAAGAGTGATGGTCTTGTTTATTTCCTTGGGAGTCTACAAGGTAAATCTAAGTATACTTAGTGGTCTTCATAATGATATATGTGCAATATTCACAGGTAACATGCATAAAGGTAATATTCAATTTATTGCAACTTGAGGATAATACACTGAAACACATTTTTTAAATGTCATAATGACATTCAACACTCACCAAAGAAACTTCTTTTTGCAAGAGATTGTGACTATACAGCATTCTACAACTGGTCAAACACAGAGAATAAGTATCCGGGAGAAGACCACCCCCAAGTGACAGATGTACAATGGAACCTCTACACCTAAGGCTCTTAGAACATAGCAGAACAGGAGGTAAAGAGAAGACAATGCAGCACACAACTCTCACCAGTGAAGTTTCCTCATGCAACAGAGGGGGGTGAACACAGAAGACCCCAACTGGCCAAAGTGTGAGAATGAGATTGCATAGTGGGTGTCACTGAATAGGACTCCTATATTAAACCTCACCCACCCATGCCTCAGGGACTGCCGTGAAGAGGGGGCAGAAAGACTGTAAGATCCAGGAGTGGGGGATGACCCCAAGGAAACAGTTTGACAAACAACTGGGAACTTGCTCATATGAACTTGTAGCAATGGTGACAGCATGCACAAGACCCAAGCAAGCTCAAACCAGACAAAAATCCAACATAGAAGTAGGGAAATAGGGGCTGGAGAGATGGCCTAGCAGTTAAGAGTGCCGACTGCTCTTGCAGAGGAGCTGGGTTCGATCCCCAGCACCCACATGGCACATGGTGGCTGAGAACAGTCTTTAACTCCAGTTCCGGGGGAATCTGAAGCCCTCTTCTGACCTCCACAGCACTGCACAATATGGGTGCACAAACCTACATGCAGACAGTACACTCACATACATAAAAATAAATAAAATTTTAAAAAGAAGTAGGGAAATGGGTAATAACCCTCAACCTTAGCTAGGAAACTATTGGCAATTGTTCATTCCTGGGTGGTAGAGAGTTGGTCTTCTTTAAGGGAGTGGTGCTGGATAGGTTCACCACATTCCAGCGGACGAACTCAAACTAGGGGACACAAATTAGAGTTAATGGGCCTTAACATAAATGACATAATGAATGAAATCTGGTGGGTTGGGAGCTATGAGTTCTTAGTGTAGCTTGTTTCCAAACCCAGAAATGCATGTGCATTCCATAGTTCCCTCCGAGATCCCATTGGGAAGGGCGCCTAAATGTGATTGAGATATATCCTATGAAATGCACAAAAATTAAAAAATAAAGCAGAGCCATCAAAAAATGGCACAATATCTACTATCATGCATGTTGATTTTAAAAGTTAAAATAGTAAAATATGCTTTAAATTTTATCCTATTATTATTTACTATTGTTTATATTGAGGCTAATATTAAAATAATCCTGTTTTGTGATCTCTACAAACCACAGGGTTTGGTGAATAAAGGAGTCTGTTAGAATGCATAACGCCACTCAAGCCTATGCACATGTCCCTAGTTATTGTTTTTTCTCAGTAGCCAAGTATGTCATTTCTGCACTGTATCTCCCTCAGACCCACTGCTCTGGAAATGTTTACTCTAGTCCAACTACAAATTTGTAAGAAGAATAGCTTCAATAATGGTGGAAACTTGCTGTTACTATTCACATTTTAAATCATGTTGGAACATTACAAACTGTTATGGGTGTTTTCACAGACATTCATAGCAGATGCCAGTTACTGATGGCTAAGCTGTTTTACTTGTTGTAAATACTAACCAGGACTTATTTGTAGAGGACAAGCTTCCTGCTTCAATCAGAGAGACAAACAGGAAACACACTCACTTTTGTTTCCAGATATTCCTCGCATGGCTCAGCTAAGTTCACCTCATGAACTGTGTTCTTCTTTTTGCTTCCCTCCTCCCAGCCAAATCACTTTAAATAGTCTCAGGAAAGAACTCTGTGTTGTGTTGCTCATGGCGGGCCCACTTTGCTAATCCTTCCTGAGAGCTCTTGGTGTGGCTTGTTTCCAAACCCAGAAATGCTTGTGTATTCTATAGTTCCCACAGAGATCCCATTTAAGACATCATTTGGAATGTTTACAATTCATTTCAGTAAGAGGTCTTTAAAAATATATCAAACTATTAAAATAGTCCCCCAAAATTGCTTGCATGGTGAATAATAGATAAATGATGTGTCCAATTAATAGGTATTAAAAACATGTGGTTCTGTAACCTCTAAACCCAAAGATAGATAGAAATAAGTCACAATCTAAATCCTGTGAGAACAAATTCCAAGTTCTGGACTCCTCTTGGAAACAGCTGTGCTGAATCAGGTGGATAAGGAAGGCCAACTACCCTTGGCTTTGAGAGTTGGCCTTAATAAGCATCCATGACTCTGGCTAAAATTTATGAGGGATAAACTTTCCTCACAGCAAACAGTCCTGCTTTTTTGTTATTTCAGAAAGTTGTCATTGGCAAACTCAAGCACCGTAATATTTTCAGGGTCTGTGTAGAAAACATTGATTGCATCTTCCTAACACATTTCAAGGATGGTAGATATTTTCTCAGTCTGTTGAACAGCAATGTCCATGAAATTCATGACTTATTAAATGATAAGTTTTCTTATTAGCCAGAAGCAATCTAGGTAATCCATCTGAGTCTAATCCAAAATAAAATGTTTTTCTATGGCATCGCAGACATTTATAGCAGATGACAGTTGCTATAGGCTAAATCATTTTATTTAGCATAAATATTAAATAGGCTAAGACCTTTAAGACAGACTCTGTGCTGTGAAATTAGATATACACCTCACTTTTGTGTTATGATTTTCTTCTGAAATGCTCCTTACTGGCTCTTATGTTTGAACATCTGGTCCCTAGCTTGGGTGATGTTTTGGGAGGCTGTGGTACTTTCAGTTCTGGACACACAGCTGGTGGAGGTAAATTCTTGAGGCCATGCTTTTGAGAATTCTAGCCCAGCCACACTTCTGAACCAAGATTTCTGCTTTCCGATCTATCAACATATGAATTGCTACAGCTTTATGTTGACACCACTGCAGCAGACCTCCCCCAGCCACCATCGTGGACAGTATCTCTTTACCCATGTGTCAAAGATAAGTTTCTCACCCCTTAAATTGATTTCATTAGGTATACGACCATGGGAACATAAAGATCACGTTATATTTAGTGAGGCTTACTTTTATCCTGAAAATAGAAATATCTTTGAAGACAGCTCCAAAGAAATGCACAGGGTTCCATAAACCTCAATGCTCATGTACCCATATAGATTTCCCAGATGATACACAACAGATTGTTTGTAGCGCTTGATAATATGCATATGGAGCTGAGGGAGAATTTTGTATAAACATGTGGAAGATATTCAAATAATTAAGGAATATTGTAATATTGGCTAAAATATTGCTTTAGTCAGATAATTTGATATTTGTTTAAAATTAATTTTAAAGGAGAATCTATGATTTGAGATAAAGTAACAAATAGAGTAACCTAAATCATACCAAATGGGTGAACATTAATTTACCTGAGAATATTTTACTAATATTCTGATGATGTCATTTGTCTACACATCTGAGAACACATTAAGTTGCTGTTTAATGTAAACAACTGAATGGGTTAGTGTTTAAGAAAGTCCATACATACTGGGGCACATTTAACAAAATTTTCCCACCAAGCACCTTTCTTTCCCTATCCTCAGAAAAAAATAAATTTTCTTACTCTGAGAAATAAAATGCAATCCATGGATGTTTAACTAGGAGGTCAATGTTTTGCTCTTTATGAATAAGATTACCTTTAAGAGAATACTTTATTTGATTAGTTCTGTGTATAGTTGTTATTTTTTATAAAATTATAGGACTAATTATAGAAAAAAGGGAAACTGCAACTGAATGAAAAATATTTGCAGTTAATGAGACATAACCACTCTTCATAATTTTCTATGTAACCACTCAGACATTTTGCTAAATACCCATGGTTATCAGTATAGGCCTAAATATATCCATAAATGATTTCCAAAACTAAAAATATATAGGTCGCTATATGCCTAATACAGAATACCTCATAATAGAACTTTCTTAGATGGAAACAATTGTAATTCTGCACTACTACAACTGTAGCTATTTTCCATTTTACCTGCTAATCTGCATTCAGATTTCTACAGAACTGTAACAATAAGATTTATACTTTGGTAACTACTTTGATAAAACTTTATAATTAAAGTCTTGTTTTAAGGCAAATATATATATATATTCATTCACAGTGAGAAAAAACTTTACATTTACATCAGAGGTGCTTTAGCCTTTTAGGGTGATAAGTCAGCAGGCTTTGCAAAAGTAAAAGTATAAAAATTCCAACCATCTGATTTACATCTGGAAAACAGCTGTTCTTTTTCATGCTAGCAACAGACATTTGTGTGCTCTGTTCTCTCAGCTGTCTCCTGGGGCCCTGACCACCAAATGTCCCTTTGTTCAGCTGTATCTTTGAGAGTTGATGAGGACACAGTCCACACTTACTTGTATTGATGCACAATATAGTCTCTATGTCACTGACTTCTCAGAGCACCATTTTAAAGATGAAAGAATTAAGGCTTAGAGAGGTCACATAAATTGCTCAGAGTCATACATATAATGAAAGACAGAGCCAGGATTTTCATCTATATGATGCAAGATCCGTGATGGCCAGCAAGTTATCTTGCACACCTGTGAATAGCTGCATTCCACTGCTGACTGCATGCATTCTGATGAAAGCTTTCATGAGCTGACTGCTGTCCTACAGCTTGGAGTAAATACTTCTCCCTTCAGAAGCCTTGAAGGATCTAGCATGCTACTCTTGGGAATGCACCTAACAATGCTTCTCACTCTGGAGCAATTTTTTCCTCTTTCTTGGCTCAGTACCTTGAATTAATTTCCCATGTAGTCAGTCAATCATTATCTGAAGCTATTACATGCTTCTTTCCCTACCTGTAAGCCTTAACTTGCCCCCAAATCAACTTGCAAAATTTACCTTTAATTTCTTGGCTTTTAAAAGCATATGAAGGATCCCCTAAAATTTCCAAAGAAATCTAATTCCCCTAAAGCCTTCAGCCAGTTTTCTATTTGCTGAGGTCAGAACTTTTGAAGTGAATCATGAATCATCTTTTTGTATCTTACCCTGCTTCCAAATCATTAGAAAAATGGGTGGGTTTACCACCATAACATTTCCAGGACAAGCTATTTCAGAACACAACTCTCTCCTTTTTTTTCCATCCTTATCACTGCCACTCCTTCCTCTCCTTGCCTTTAATTCTGTCATCTACACAGGGAACAGTGGGATGCTTTGAAACATCTGTCAGATTGATTCATGCTATCTCTCACAGCTTTCCCATGGCTTCACATCCCAGAAAAAAGGTTGAGTAGCCACAGCTCTCTACAGGCCTTGGTCCCTGCTACCTCATCTCCCCACTCCCCATTCTTTGTGTTCAGTTACTCTGGGTGACTTTGGACTTTCTTGAATGACCCAAGAAGATTTTTCTTCATGTTTTTCTCTCTCTTTGGGACATTTTTCTGATCTGTAGACACATGGGTTGATTTCCCCATTAGTACTCTATGTTTTCCTTTATAAATCACTCTTCTAGAGAGGCCACTCTGATCACCATATATGAAGAAGCAATCCTCAAACTCAGTGAACCATGATTTCATTTTCCTTGTTTTAGGCATCAAAAAAGAAGCTGTCAATATATATGTATGCCTGGTATGTAGATATTTATTTCTTTAATTACATATTGCAACTGTAATGGCACATAATCTCCATGAGGAAATTTGCTCTGCTGAGTTTGGTGTTACAATATGAATCTCAATTAATTTCCAGCCATTTGGAAACAATTATTGAATAAATGAATGGAATCTGATCCATGCTTCTTGGATAATAATCATTAGGGTGATCCTCCTTATTCTAGAAGTAGGGTTCTCAGGAATATAGTTTATCCCCCAAATAATACTTCAAGCTATCCTGGCACACTTTAAAAGTCTGCATATTAAGATTACAGCTCAAAACTGAATGTTTTGCAAAATTATTAAGTTTGAAGTAATCAAATAGGTGTCCAAGCATAGAAAGATAGATAGATAGATAGATAGATAGATAGATAGATAGATAGATAGATAGAAAATATCTTTCTAATAAGAATTATATGTGAGGCTTTTCTCAAAAATAACTAAAATGAGGTCAGAGCCTATGGCTCAGCGGTAGAGTACTTGTCTAGCATACATGAGAACCTGGGTTTAATTCTCATTGAAAAATAGATGTATATGTGTGTCACTTGTTTTCATGCGATACAAAAATCTTACTGTCAACTTTCTGTTCTTTGATTGAAGACACACTAAATGCTTGGGAGTAAAAGAGTTATTCTGGCTTCTTTTTTCTCTTTGTTTCTTCCTTATTTGGGGGGATCCTTCCTTGACTTGCCCACAGCTAAAGTTATAAGACTGATGATAACTTTCCACAAAACTATGATCACAAAATCAAAATTCACTTTGCATAAACTGAGTGGAAAGTCTATTCTTTCAAGACTGAGCATTGGCTGCAAAGATGGTTCAGTGGTTAAGAAGATGTACTGCTCTTGCAGAGGACTTAATTTCAGTTTCCAGAAACCATGTGACAACTCAAAACACCTGTAATTCTAGTTTTCCAATATAATTGGATCTAATACAATTTTCTTACTTCCATCATATCTTTGATGCACATGGTGCACATACATATATTTAGGTACACATATATGCATAAATAAATATTTTAAAAGATTGTGTGTATACATATTATACAGTTCTATAAATGTCAAACTTTGAGAATTGAGATTATCCAATGGCAGGGGGAAGGGGACACATGGGAAACGTTGGTGGAGAGATAAAATATTTCAGTTACACAACTGTACAAGATCAGTGCTGGGAATCTAGTGTCTAACAATCTTGTTCTGAGTACATGTCACCTGAGAGGGAATGCATAAAACTGGTGTTAAGTTCTTTACACATACATAGTTTTCAGCTGTTCACTGTACCTTAACAGAATTGGGAAAAATATCTATTTGCTATTTTCTATAGGATTTAAAAATTCTCTTCCTAAGCATTGTGAAACAAAGTGGCCATGCAGAACAATAGCGGAAAATGAAATCCCAACCCAAAGAATTATGATTATATTTTTTACAAACTAAAAGCTTATCAGAATGAAACATTCCTGGGCAAAGCTGGCCTCTAATAGCAGTCTGGATGCTATCCAATTTCATTTAGAAAACAAACTCTGAGTAGTGATTTTTTTTTTAATCCACATAAAAGCTGACTTAAACCAAATGCTGATTAATACAAAAAAAAAAAAAAAAAAAGGAGGAGACATGGGCTAAGGAAAAGGAAAGAATTTTTTATTGGTTAGAGGTTTATTATGACCAAAGTTGAACCCATCTATTTACAGTTTTCAGGGAAAGAAAATATTTTTCCTGACCACAGCTGAAGAGAGAACCTGACAGAGCTTTCCTCTCCCCGTCTCCATGCCACTGGCATTTCTGGGAGGGGAATCTGAGGTGGTTTTCCAGCTAAGTGTTTCCAGCTGTTTCCACAGCCTCCGTCAGACGGAGTTTCTGCTCATGTTGACTTTGGCTGAAATCTTCCCCTGGAGCCCAGCAGCATGAGAGCGTTTGCTCAGAGACCTGGGACTCTGGACAAACATTCCAGAGTCTCTAAGTTCTTAACATTAACATTTGATGGATTCTTCTCTTAATTTCTTCTGGAGAAAATAATTGCACTGTAAGGTCAGTGACAAGCCTGGTATATTCTACCTTTATAGCCTTATATATATATATATATATATATTATATATATATATATATCTCCAGCTTGAAACCTGAAAAATAATAATGTGCACCAACTATGCCAATGTATGAAAATATGCATTCTTTTAATATGTCTCAACACATTTTGACAGTCTTCTGAAATACCAGAATCCTTTGAAGTTTTTAGAAATGAAGGAGAAAAAATTGGCTTGAAAGCAAACCCGTAAATATTTGTGTCAGAGGCTCTCAGAAAATTTGAAACACAGTTACAGTTAATTAAGAAGGTTACCTGTCATAATCCTACTGAAGTACAATAGCATTTTAATGCTATTTTGATAACCTTTAAGAACAGTAAATATAATACCTTTTTCTGCTAAAATAGTTTTGTTGTGGTTCCCCAAATTAATCATAGGAGTTAAAAGTAAAAATTACTTCTTCAAAACCCAAGATTTTAAAAATTTTATTTTGAAGAGGGGTGGGTTAGAAAATGGTTCAGTTAGGCTAACCAGGTGTCATCAAATGAACCAAAACACGTAGTGTACAAAATATACCATTTCTTCACATGTAAGTGAAGGCATATACATTTGGCTTCCATTGAAATTTTTCATTTTTAATAACAGAAATTGTAACAAAGGTTATAGGATAACTTGGATAACAAAATTGGCCTTAGAATGTTTTTCCTGGGATTTTCTGAGTTATATTCTCAAAAATTATTGAAAAAAATCTATCAGTACAGTCAGAGAAAGCAATAAAATGATATTAAACGTCATTCTGTCATTCCATCAAGCTCACTGCTATAATAATTATATAAGCTTTGACCGAAGCATAAAATGGCTATGTTCATAGTAAATTTATTTGTATACATGAATAAAGATTGGCATGTTTTGTATATGATTTCATTGTTATATTTTTCCCATGATACATTATTTATAGGATAAACTCCATCAAAGGATAGACCTGGTTTCTTATATTGATTCATTAAGCAACATAAATGTCAAATAAACTGAGATCCATTAGTATGTTATTTTCATCATTTTTCTAAGTATATGGGATACATTATTAAAGTGATTATGGTTGTTTATATTCCACTGATTTCAGGAGAATGTGAAATCTGTTAAAGCCAAGCATCTCAGGTTGTGTAGTTTAACATGATGTGTGGGAACATGGTAACTGGTGACAGATTTCTGGTTTAAGTGTTGCCTCACTCTTTGCCGACTTGCTTGACACCTTAGACATACTGTCCTTCGGTCCTCAGCTTCCTCATTTATAAACTGGGAGTAATAATGATGGTTAATTGATAAATGTGTAACTAATAAGGCAGTATTTAATTTTGGGTGCCTACATGGCATTGGTCACATAATCCACTCTCAATAAAAAACAAAATTGATATAATAGCTTATGATTTATAGTGTACAACCCACCTCCTTCCTAATGAAGAAAAAATGTGTTTGTATCATCACAGGCTGTGACCCTGTAATATAGTCTCAAATGTTGTATCATTTGATACTTTCTGGAAGATATGGGCATTTTGATGATGATCCCTAAGGGCTAGAATTTTCATTTTTCAATGTAGATAAAATCTGCTTTCTGGAATTTGTAGATATCTAGATAAATTCAGAACATTTTCTTCCTTCTCCCAGTACTTAAATACCTTAAGTCAGATTTAATCTCCTCACTAGCCTCTGCCTATAACATTGCTTATCTAAATCATTCAGGTTTGAATGTTAAGATAATTTTTTCCACCAATTAGGCTTTCTTTATTCTCTAACTTTAGGTATTTCATTTTCTTTGGCTTGAATATGTACTTATGCTGGTCCTGTGTTAACATGTTGGCTATATCTTTTGTAGCCACATGAAATTCATTTCATTTTTGTTTTGTAAATCAGACTTCCATAATTCTTTTGCCATAATGATTATTTTCAGTGCAAATTTAGGCCCTAGGACTCCTATTTTTAAAAGTGATATAACAGCTTGTAGAAAACTAACCTACCGACCCAAGAGTAACAACAGAAGCAAGAAGACTTTGCTTATTGTACAAATATTAACGATCAATCCAGACACACATAACTAGTGGAGCCAACATTGCTGACAGTGTTATTTTGGTGGGCTGCTGCATTCTCCCTGAACTTTTCTCTTCAGTACAGACAACTCAGAGCTTATAGAAGCTCCACAGGATTGTGGAAAGAAAGATTACTTCACTACTACCAAAATAGGCAAACCCCAAAGGCAAAGGAGCATAGAGAAGTGAGCATCTTTATGACCTTTGCCCTTGCAGAAATACACTGCATCAAAGTTTCAGGAGATTTTGAAGGGACGAACCCAAGTAAAAAGTGATGGACATTAAAAACTGAACAGAGTTTTGGGCATTTTTCACAAATGGCTAGAAAAAGAATGTTTTTTAATTTATCCAAACTGAAGCTTTGTATACAGCCAGGAGTTTCCATGAAGAGCCTTGAAATGTGGTGATACCTGGGAATAAAATGGGCAGGGCTTGAAAACAGCAAACTTCTCCAGTTTGCTGGCTAGAAAACAATCACCTTACTCCTTGACTGGACTGATCAGGGTGATAGATTCCTACCTTCTGGGCTTCTACATTTTTTTAGAGCAAAATATCTGTAATTCATTGGAATGAATATATAGGATAAATTACACATGTGTAAATATTTTGCATGTAGGTTTATCTATGTGTGTATGACACATATCAACAAAAACCAAGAGAGTAACCAGACAATAAACATAGATTTATAAGTGTATTTGGTATCAGCATTTTATTTTAAAATGACTAATAAGCCAAAGAAATTATGTAAGATGAATAATTTAGTTCAAAATAAATTGTACCAAACACAAAGGAAATTTTAAAATTGGAGTAATATAATACTAAAAGTACAAGATCAATAGATAACCTTGAAAGTATGCTACATATAGAAGTAAAAAGGATTCATAAAGCAGGTCATAGGTCATTAGAAAATAACAAGATTGAGCCATGGACAAGCTGCCTGGTGCTCTGTTTCAGCTAGGAACTGAGTTCTAGGGAGCCAAAGGGATGAAGAAACCCCAGGTATTCCCTTATTTTTCATGTATGGACTGGGTCTTGATCATAACTGTGTGATACTAGATACCTTTGAAGAGTGGGCACCAACAAAATGGAAATGAAAGAGAATGTTAAGCACAAAACATGGAAAATGACCTCAAACAATGAACCTTCATTAACTAGTGATACAGAAGTTAATTTTTGGAAGAAATTCACTATTCCAAAGATCAGGAGGACAACTGAGAAAGTTTATTTGTCTCCTTGTTGCACCAATAATAGAGAGTATAGTTTCATACATGGGATGCTAAAGCAGTGCAGGCTTGATGTAAGCTGTGATCTACAATGCACATGGCAGTTTGGGGATTCAAAAATTCACAATGAGGATCTGGAAATAAAATTTAGTGCCAAAAGGTCAGAGATGCATGAGAGTGGAAGACATGGCAGAGAACATGAAGAAAATTTCTGCTTTTTAGCACTTCCTCAGAGTGAAGTGGTGGGGATTTACAGGAATGGACTAAATACCAAACTGTCCACATTGAAGATATTAGGGAAAATCTTTTTGGAATTTTTATGTTTAGACATGTTGATATTGCCTTGAATTATGCTCATAGTCAAAGCATTATAATAGAAACTATTATGATTTTTAAGGTTTTCTTTGGGAAAGTGAAGAAAATTCAACCTTCTGTGGATAAAAACAAAGTTTCTTTGGATCCTTCTCCTGTCTTTGATTGCCATATGTCAAGAAACACACCTTCTCTGAGAGATAACATTGAACTATAAGCCTTCAATTCAGTGGTGTACTTCTATGAATATGATTTCTTTTCAAGGCCAGTAGATAAACCTAGGCAATGTCTTCCATATGCAATAGTAACAGTAAAATTTAATGGTCAAAGACAGGTAGTGGACAACTTATGAAATCTTTGAGTTTCCCCTCTACAGGATTTCCTAAGAGACTCAAAAGAACATGTTCTCTAAATAACTGTACAGTCGCCAAAAGAATTAGAAAGGGAAAAGATGCTACAGTCATCTTTGAGCACTTCAGGAAGCCTGTTGATCCATTTGTTCAGGAAAATTGTTCATACAAAGGAACAAATTCAGAGATAAATCCTTCTAACTCAGATACTTATAATTCTTACGGAAATGTGCAAAATTGAAACAATTCTGTACTTGAACCATACAGCAGACAGACAGATAATTCACTGGAAATTAGAGATACTTCTCAAGTACATGCACCTGATTCAGGTCTTTCTTTTATGTCCAGTCAGAAAAGAGAAAGTGATACTGGTGACTTTTCCCTCAGTGTGGCATACCTTAAAAGTATCTTAAGTAGTGTTTCTGCTGATTCTACCTCTCACAAAAATACTGGCTCAAGTACAGTTACTTCAAAACTCATAAAGGATCCAAGACTGATGAAGAGAGAACAAAGCATAGGAAAACAGAATAATATTGCAGATTTAAGTGATATTTTGCCTTTTGATAAGAGTTTGCATAATGGTAATTCAAAAATAAACCTGTCATGTTTATCAACTAATTCCATCTTCTCTTCTAAAATTGTTCCTGGTGATTATGCTACTAATCCTTGCTTGGATGCTGCTTCCTTCAAATTTTCTTTTGAAAATTCACAGTTTCAGGCTCACAATATGGGCTCAAAGGGCTATGATTACATAGCAGCCAGCAAAATGCCCACGAAAGAACAATGTAAGGAACGACTCAATTTTCCCTTCCCAATTTCTCTGTTCAATGCAGTTTCAGAAGTTGAGAACCAAAAATATATTGAAGAAAAATCCCAGAGGGTCCAAGACAAAAGGAACATCCCAGTTTTAAGTAAGCAAAGTAGTGATCTGCAAAACTTAAATGAATCAGTAAATGGTTGTAGAAAAAACTGGGATATCTGCAGGAAGAAAGGCGATAAGGCCCTGCTGTTGAAGACCTGATATAAACATGGGAAAGATGTATGGAGACCGCACTTGCAAGTATACAGATGGTCTCTGGAATGCCAGAGAGTGTTACCAAAGGCCACTAAACCAATAAAGCAAATATAGGTCTCCTTGAGTCAAGCAAGACTCCTCCGTCAGTACCAGCTACACCTCATCTGCCTGGAAATACTGTGCAGCAGTGGCAGCCATATGTCTGTATATCCCAAATTTAATTGGCTATTAGCTCTCTCCTTGGAGGAATAACCCACGGCTGATGCCACAAGCTTACATCCTCTAATGGTTAGGAGATGTTATAAACCACACGAAGACCCTGTCATGCTTAACAGAAGAAAATATAATTCATGGATTAACACACCATCCAAACATCTGTGTCTTTACCAAAGTAACCTACCATAACAATTAGTAATGTTTAAATACCTATAAATCTAATTGCTTGTGCTTCATTAGTGGGATCGAAAGGCTATATATTATACTATTTAAATATCTATATATCTAATTGCATGTGCTTCATTAGTAGGATTGAAAGGTTATGCCTGGACAAGCTGGCAGCCCATGAAAGAAAACAGCCAGAATTGACTAGAGACCAAGACATCAGCTCCAGAGAAAGTAGACTGTTTTGCTTCTCATCCAACTGTGCCCCTTTTCTAAGCCTATGGAACAATCTGCGGAAGAGGGGGCGTGGTAGAATGTAAGGGCTGCGATTGGGGTGAATGGTGAAACTACAACAAAATAGACTGGACACTCATTTGATCAACTTGATTGAACATACAAGCCCCCCCCCCTGCTGGATGGTGGGGCCCATGAGCTATGTGGGCTGGGCACAACTGCTTGCAAATTGGTTTTACATGAAGGATGCTTGTACTCACAAATTATCACTTATTGTTAAAAAAAATGAAAACAAAACAAAAAAACCCAGAAAGATGCAGAAAAGTTATGGCAGAATGCATGATCTGGGATGGGTAGGAGGGGGGTGGGGGGAAGGGAGGGGGATATATGCCTGAACTGAATTGGAAAATGATGTATGAAATACACAAAACATCAATAAAAAGAAAAAAAAGAAATGTTGTATGAAATGCGGTCAATAAAAATTTTAAAAAAGAAAATAAAAAAAAAAGAAAAGAGTACCAGAGTCACATCTCTCAGGAATCACAGTCTTCTACACTTTTCCCACTCCAAAAGAAAAGAAATATAGATGAATAATACATTCAAAGTATTAGAAAGAGAACCTTCAGTGCCCTGGAAGACAATTCTGAACATGGAGTAAGCCAAAATTGGTGGAAAGAAACTAATAATTTTACTAATGAAACAAAAATCATTCCAACTGATAATCGTATCACATTGCACCAGGAATACAAAGACAGTGGAAATCTTAATTCTTTAGGGGGAAATTGTGAAAAAATACTAAATACTGAAGAGTTAAAAATTTCAAAATCTCTCATATCTACCACAAAGAATAAAGATGAACTAGATCATGCATCACTGGAATTAGAAGGTAAACTTACTCCAAATATAGAGTGTCTTTTACAGAGGCATTGCCAATACTCTTTGGGATATGAGGATAGTATTAATAAAAATGTTGCTGTTGAAAAACTGAAACTGGTGCAAAAAGCTCATAACTTTGTTAATATTATAACTGATAATTTTCGGGAAGCAAAGGACATTCCCCCAGCTAAAGAACAACTCATTGATAGTGTGATTTCATCTTCTGCCATTGACTTACCTCTTGACAGTTCAAATTGCAATGTAACTGGAGAATATACATGTGACCAGAGGAAAAATAAAAATGACCCCATGACCCTAGAGAACATAAAATAAAAAAAAAGAAAATAACGAGATTGATCCATATAGATACTAAAATCTAAAAATAAAAACAAGGTAATAGACATGAAACACAGTAAAAGTGAAGTATATCATGGGATGTACAAGAAGAAATAGAACTTTAGAAAGCTTTGAAGGTCAGTTGGTGAAAGTATTGTCTAATTCCAAGCTGCATATTCCGGAAGCTCTGTGAGACTTGAACTTTGGATACCCACAGAATTCAACATGTTTCCACTCATGAAGACCAAAAGACAATTTATTACAGACATCTCCTCTTCCCAATCTATCTCACTTTACTTCAGTAAAGACACCTATGCTGTCAAAAGCAGTAGCATGGCCAGAAAACATTAGGCTAGAAATTAATATGCTAAAAGAAAATCACAGCCAACCAGGAACAGAGAGAATCAACTGTCATTGTGGAGGACTGTAGAGAATCCATCATCAGAACACATATCTTAGAGGAAAGACTAAGGAAAGACTGAGATGAAAGAAAATAATCCTGTTGCAATCACAGAAACTCAGATAATTCAGGCTAAGACATCTTTTCTTCTATATATTAAAGATACTCAGTTCACCTGGGTGAAACAATGAATATGTTATAATAATAATGTCTTTTGAGATCTAAAATTTACAAAGAGAGAGAGAGAGAGAGAGAGAGAGAGAGAGAGAGAGAGAGAAAGAGACCATTAAGTACAAATGGCCTGCAGAAGGAAATAGTTTTTAAGTTAAAACATTATTCTTGATCTAATTGGCTATTAGCTCTCTCCTTGGAGGAATAATTCACAGTGGATGCTACAAGCTTATGTCCTCTAGTGGTTAGGAGGTTAGGTGATGTTATAAGTCACAATAAGAACTTGTCACTCTTTATAGAGAAGCCACAGTTTGTCAATTAGCATACCATCCAAGCATCTGTGTCTATGCTCACAGCTTAGCTTACCATAATAATTAGTACTGCTTAAATGCCTGTACATCCAATTGCTTGTGCTTTATTAGTATGACTTAAAAGGTATCACTGGATAAGCTGTCAACCCATGAAGGGAAACAACCTGAACAGACTAGAGTCCAAAATGACATCTCCAAAGAAAATAGACTGTTTTGCTTCTCACCCACTTGTGCCCCTTTCCCAAAGCCTAGGGAACAAATTGTGGAAGAGGAGGCGTGGTAGAATTTAAGGGCTGCGGAGAGATTGGGGTGAATCATGAGACTACAGCAATATAGACTGGACTCCTAATTGATCAACATGCCTGTGCATACAAGCATCTCCAACTGGACTATGGGAACCTTGGCTTGTTCAAAATTTGGACATAGATACTTGCAAATTGGTTTTACATGAATGTTACTTACATTCATTGCTTATGCTTAATAATTTGACTCACTTCAAAAAATGCACCAATTACCTAATTGTATGGCAAACTGAGTAACATCAATGTTATCTGAAAACAACTGTGTTATTATATTGTAGAATCCCTTAAAAATAAACAAATAAAAGAGGAAAAAATTATTCTTGAAAAGGCCAAAGTGACTATTAATTGTTGGCTGCTCAGTGCCTAGAAAGTCACCTTCTCCTTTTCTGGTGGCTCTGGCTCTGGCTAATAAGTGGGGTTGTCTTCTTCTACTCTGTCCTGCTTCTGTTTTGTGAGGAAGTTTTGTGGCTGGAAAATGGACTTTGTAGTCTTAAACTCCCTGTCCTGGTAAGTTGCCCATTTTCTGGTTCCCTAGACAGAAATTTCAGCCATTTGGGGGTTCTGATCCACCTCACTTGCTGTCATCTTGGCCCCATGTCTTCCCTTTAGGTCTGGGCGCCATCATCCTGTGCCATCCCTGCTTTCCTTCAGTCACTCACCAGTCTGACTTCTCACCATCTGTGAAAGTATTTTTATATTTATAGAAATATATCGGGACTGGAGAGATGGCCTAGCAGTTAAGAGCACCGACTGCTCTTACAGAGGACCCGGGTTCGATCCGTCTGAAACTCCAATTCCAGGAGAACTCCAGTTCCAGGGGAATCCGACACCCTCTTTTGACCTCCGTGGCATTGCACGACACGGGTGCACAAATTTGCATGCAGACAGTACATTTATACACATACAAAAATAAAAAAAGAAATGCATCATGTTTACGTTTAAAAAATACTAAACACCTAAATATCTAATTGCGTGTGCTTCATTATTAGGATCGAAAGGTTATGCCTGGACAAGCTGGCAGCCCATGAAAGAAAACAGCCAGAACTGACTAGAGACCAAGACATCAGCTCCAGAGAAAGTAGAGTGTTTTGCTTCTCATCCACCTGTGCCCCTTTTCTAAGCCTAGGGAACAATCTGCGGAAGAGGGGGCGTGGTAGAATGTAAGGGCTTCGATTGGGGTTAATGGTGAAACTACAACAATATAGACTGGACACTCATTTGATCAACTTGATTGAACATACAAGCCCCCCCTGCTGGATGGTGGGACCCATGAGCTGTGTGGGTTTGGGCACAACTGCTTGCAAATTGGTTTTACATGAAGGATGCTTGTATTCATTACTTATTACTTATTATTAAAAAAAAAGAAATAGGAGACCTGCAAAAAAAAATAAATAATACTTTATTGTTTTTATGTGTATGACTGTATTGCCTGCATGCATGTGACTGCACCATGTCATACAATGCCTATGAAGGCCAGAAGGGGCCATGGTATTTCCTGGTACTACAGTTACAGATGGTTGTTAGATGCCATGTGGTGCTGAGAACAGAACCTGCATCCTCTGCAAGAGCAGCCAGTGCTTTAACCACTAAACCATCTCTGCAGCTCCCTTTACAAATTTTAAATTATACTAGTTGGAGAAATGAAGAAAGCTCTTATTTTTCTTTTATATTAAATGTCTTAATAGGGCTTTCTTTCTAGAAAAAATTGCTATGATTCAGAATTAACTGATTTTACTTCCATATGTTGAAGATATTGTGTTCTATATTTATAGGAAATTTTTGGCAGTTGTTGACCTATGTGATCAGTTATGCATAGTTTGATTTTTTTTCCTATGGATGCTTTTAAAACCAACTAAGCACTGGTTTCCAGTAGGTTTACTGTGATATATTAAGCATGACTTTACTCTTATTTGTTCCATTTTAATGATTTTGAAATCTTTTACACTCTAAAGCAAATAATTTGGAATTTGGGGAGCTAGTGTTTTGTTTTTTTTTTTTTTCTCTAAATTGCCTTTGCCATTCTCCTACTCTTTTCTAAGGAAACATTAGGATGCTTCTATTTTCCCACAATAAGCAACTTTGTTACTTTTTCAATTGAGTGTTCTTATTCAGACAGATTATTATATATCTTGAAGATTATTGATTTTTCTTTTGTCATTTCTCTTCTGCTATGAAGCCCATCCAGTAATTTTTAACTTGCATAATGTATATTCAGTTCTAATGTTTTCTATTTTAAATTCACATTTCTAATTCAAAGTTCCATATATTTTCATTCATTGTAGCCAACTTTGCTTTTATACCTTTCCGTATAAATATAATCTGTTTTTATATTTTTTTCCCTGTTTCAATGAGTTCTCTCATGATCAGTCTTTCATTTTATCTTCTTCCATAAAAATGTGTCATAAATCCTGGGTTTCATATATTAGCAGTTATGAATGCTATACTATGGATCCTACAGATTTTATTTTATTCCTCTGAAGGACTTCTTTTTCCTTCCAGGCAATTAACTTAATAGATTCTATTGTCAAATTGTCTTCTGGTGAAAGTTCATATCTCATGTCAAATATTTTATTTTATCTTCATATCTTTCCTACATGTGAGTTTTAGAATTCAACCAACACTTAGGGCAGATTTGGACACATGTCTTCTAAAATATTTGCCTTGCATTCAGTTGTCTATAGATTCCTTGACTTCTATCTTCTGGTTCTAATGCCAGAGAAATCACAGATGTCTCCTTGGAGTTTTAATTGCCAGTTGCAGAAATAATCTTGCCTGTCCTAGAGGCTAAAATTTTTCAACATAAGCAATTGAACCATGCTAAAATTTCTAAGTGCTCACTATTGTCCATAATTTAATTTTATTATCTTCCTACTGGATTTATGCTTGATTATGAAATTAATACTGTGTTTATAGGTTTCATTGACCAGATGGTTAAACTCAATAGAAACTTATTTCATCATGAATTAGAATTTAATTAAACTCAAGTGTTTTTCTTTGGTTGTAAATGTCAATAGAGTCTTACTATTGTTCCTGGCATAAAAAAAAATAGATACACAAGCCAATAAAATGCAATAATAGTCCCAAACACTCCCAATGAATTAATCTTTTATCAGGCCACTAGGAAGAAACTGAGTTAGGAGATAGTTTCTTGGTTTTGTTTATTTGTTTCTTTGTCTGTTTTGAGATGGAGTCTCACTATGTAACCCTTGCTGGCCTGGAATTTGCTATGTAGATCAGGTTGGCCTAAAACTCACAAAGATCCACCTACTTCTATCTCTGGATGCTGGTATTAAAGTTATGCATCACCACATATAGATAAAATACTCCCTTTTGAGAGCTAGAGAGATGGCTCCACAGTTAAGAGCACTGGTTATGCTTGCAATGGACCTGGATTTGATTCTCCCAGCAACCTCAGGGTACCAACCATCTGTAACACCAGTACCCAGGGATCCAATGTTTTGTTCTTACATCCAGGCCAGGGATGCGCTTACATGCATGAAATACACTGATTCACATAAAATAAAAAAATAAATAATAAATGATTTTTAAAAATATTTCCTTTTAAGCTCCACTTTCTAAACAATCTTATCTGTGTATGATTTGGGTGCCATTAATTCTCCCAATTTGCTTAAATAATCTGCACATCGTTAGCTTTAAATTTTCATTGTTGAAAAGTATAAAAATCAGAAAATTATAAGCCCATTTCATTCATGAACTTAGATGAAAAATTCAACAAAATACTTGCAAACTGCATACAGGCACACATCAAAAAGATCATCCACGGGGCTGGAGAGATGGCCTAGTGGTTAAGGGCACTGACTGCTCTTGCATAGGACCCGGGTTCGATCCCAGCACCCACATGGTGGCTGAAAACCGTCTTTGACTCCAGGGGAATCTGACACCCTCTCCTGACCTCTGAGGCGCTGCACGACACGGGTGCACAGACCTGCGAAAATAAATAAAATAAAAATAAATTTAAAAATTTTTAAAAGATAATCCACCATGGTAAGCTGGATTCATACCAGAGATGCAGGGATGGTTCAACATACACAGACCAGTAAATATCTTAGAACACATAAACGGACTGAAAGACAAAAACCTCACAGTCATCTCGTGCAGAAAAGACCTTCTACACAATTCAACATGCCTTCATGTTTAAATTCTTGGAGGTAATTGGACTGAGGGAACATTCCTCAACATAACTAAAGCCATATACAACAAACCCACACCCAGCATTATCCTAAATGGGGGGAAAACTAGAAGTGTTCCCCTTAAAGTCAGGAACCCCACAAGGCTGCCTCCTATCCTCACTCCTTTTCAATATAGTGCGTGAAATGCTCACAAGAGCAACAAGACAAGAAAAGGAAGTTAGAGGAGTACTAATTGGAAAAGAGGAGGTCAAAGCATCCCTTTTTGCAGATGACATGATAGTTTACCTAAGGGACGTCAAAAACACCAGAAAACTCCTAGAAACCATCAACAGGTTCAGTAAAGTGGCAGGGTACAAAATTAACCTAGAAAAATTGGTAGCCTTTCTTTATGCCAATAATAAGAAATTAGAGAAAGAATACAAGGAGACTTTTCCACTCACAATAGCCTTCAAAAAGTTAAAAAAATAAAATATCTAAGAACAAACATGACAAAACAGACTAAAAATCTCTACAATGAAAATTTTAAATCCTTCAAGAAGGAGATTGAGGAAGATACCAGAAGATGGAAGAAACTCCCATGCTCATGGATAATATAGTAAAAATTACCATCCTCCCCAAAGTAATATACAGATTCAATGCTATCCCAATTAGAATCTCCGTGAGCTTCTTCGCAGACCAAAAAAAAAATCTTAAAGTTCATATGGAAAAACAAAAGACCATGGATAGCCATTATGCTAAGTGAAGTAACACAGTCCCCCAAAAAACAAAAATGAATGGTATCCCTCATTTGTGGATGCTAGCACCAAATCCCTAGTTGTAAGGCAAACTGAGTAATGTTAATGTTAAATTTCCTTTTATCTGAAAACAACTGTGCTGTTATAATATGAATCCCTTAATGGGCTCTAGAATTAAACTACCACCTATTTTCTGACTGGGTAATTTTGATAGATGGGTGGAGATTATGTATACAAATTTTAGAGTAATATAAAATTAAAGGGAAAAATGTGAACTCTAAAACATGATTTAAAATTAACATGCAGTTTATTTTCAGACGTCACAATTTTGGTAGATGTGTAACATATATATGTGTGTGTATATATACATATATGTGTGTGTGTGCATGTGTGTGTGTGTGTGAATATTTTGGAGCAATACAAATTAGAGGAAACAACAACAACAAATGGACTGGGACAAAAACTGACTGAAACAGTAAACTCCCCAAAACAATAAACCTCTGCATAAAAAAATCTTTAGAAAGAATAAGAAAAAGATGCAAGAAATGTATAGACATGTATGGCAAAAGACATCAACTTGGGTGGGGTGGGGACATGGAAAGGGGAATGAGTCTAAGTTGGACTTAGAAATGTATGAGGGGCTTAGAAAAGGGGCACAGGTGGATGAGAAGTAAAACTGTCCTCTCTCTCTGGAGCTGTTGACTTGGATTCTGGTCAATTCTGGCTGTTTCCTTTCATGGGCTGACAGTTTGTTCAGGAGTAACCTTTCGATCCTACTAATGCAGCACAAGCAACTAGATATATAGGTATTTAAGCAGCACTAATAGTTATGGTAGGTTACTTTGGCATAGACACATATGTTTGGATGATATGTTAATTCATGAATTACATTTTTACCCCTGATAAATATGACAGGGTCTTACTGTGGCTTATAACATCTCCTAACCTGTAGAGGATGTAGGCTTGTGGCATCCTAGGGAACAATCTGCGGAAGAGGGGCATGGTAGAATGTAAAGGCTGCGATTGGGTGAACGGGTAAACTACAGCGATGTAGTCTGGACCATCATTTATCAACTTGATGAACAAACAAACCTGTCACCCCCCCACTGAATGGTGGGGACTGTGGGGGTTTGGGCACAACAGTCTGTAGATTGGTTTTGCACGAAGGATGCTTATACTAATGGATTACTCACTTATAGCTAAAAAATGGAAAAAAAAAACTGAAAGATGCAGGACACGTTAGCAGAAACATGAGCTGGGATGGGGTGGGGGGGGGGGGGGAAGGGAAAGGGAAATAGCCTGACAATAAATGAAACTGATGTACAAAATGCACAAACCTACATAAAATGAATAAAAAAATGAACAAAAAAAAAATAAATGATAAAAATAGTGATGAGAAGCGGTGAGGGAGCGGGACAGTGGAGAGCACTAGACTATTACATTGCAGAGGACCCAGGTTACATCCCCAGCACCCACATGGTGACTAAAAACTACTATAACTCCAATTCCAGGAGAACTTCAATTCCAGGGGACTCTGAGACCCTCTTCTGACCTCAACGGCATTGCACGACACGGGTGCACAAACCTACATGCAGACAGTACATTCATACACATACAAAAATATAAAAAAGAAATGTTGTATGAAATGCACTTGTATTCAGTGGGTAGACTGGAAGAAGAGTAACTGAGTCATATTAATCGTAATGTTATATCTTTTGGATCAGTAATTATATCATCTTGAAAAGTTGATGGACATAAGAAGACAAAAGTAGATTACAATAAACAGAAAAACAGAAGTGTGTGCTAGACTTTCTCAGCATTAGAAAGATCTGTTTTTAAAGGCATTTCCTGACAGGGTCAGACCAACTAATCTAACATGGGAAGACTCAGATGGCAATTGCTATTCTCCACAGCTGCAGAGACATGAAAGAGTATTTACACTTACTAGGCAACATCAGACCCTTAGAAGCTTTCAAATCTGATGCTTAGTAAATATCACACATTGCAAAGGAAGAGGAAGCCCTAAATATAATTCAGGTTAAATACCATATTGTCATAATGAAGAAAAGGAGGCTTGCTAGCATCAAGGGTGTTAAAAGAGGTTGTAATAGATTGGAGGGCAGAGCCAAGAGTAAAATTCACTATGATTTTTTGATGAGTCTATTCTACTTAAAAAATCATTGCCATTAAACATTTTGTTCCTCTTTCCATTAAAAATGTCCTGGAAGGACCTAGAGATATAGCATTCTAGGTAAGAGCATTTTCTGCTCTTGTAAAAGATTGGTGTTTGGTTTCAAGCACCCACTGAGAGCACAACCATCTGCAAATCCAATTCCAGAGGAACCAATGTCTCTGGGAGAGCCCAGGCATATATATATATATATATTATAATATATATAGAGTATATGATATATATATATGCACAACACATACATACACATGAAATAAATATAAATAAAAATATGTTAAAATGTCCTGAGTGCCTCAGTGGGGATTTGAACAGAATTTGCTTCTAGTCTCTGAAGGCCATAAAGTTATGATGTTAATCATGTGACCCTGTGAATCAAGCCACCAAGACTTTTCAGAGCAACCACCTTCAATTTGGGAACATTTGGTGGGCTGTATAACTGTTTGAGAAACTAGATAGTAAAAGAAATCAACTGATTTGGACACCTGTCCAAATACATGACCTTTTAAGAATCATAGAATGTTTGCTCTCAGAAGAATGCAGGTGAATCACAAGAACAAGCTTCCCTTCTGTGTTTATCACCATGTCCATCTTATTCCTTTCTCCCTTCAGTCATCAATAGTAATTAGAACTGCCAGTTTACTGTACTGACAGTTAAAAGGATTTTAAATCAGTCTGGAAATATTTTCTGAATACACCCCATATTCAAGTGGTGTGCTAAATAGGTCTGAAAGAATCATAAATCCAGGAAAAGCTGTATTTCACTTTTGTGGATACCAGCACTTGAGTCACTGTTATAAAAATGTGGCCTATCTTTGCTTAACACGGCATGAGCAGCATGATTACTTATGTCCATGATATTTCTATTTTATACAAAGTGGGACATAAGCAAGGAGATATGGCTCTATAATGAATAAATTATGGAAAGCAAGTGCTCAGACCCAACTATCACTTTGTATATTAATGCAACAAATATCAAAATCATCTTACTGAAGTTATTTTAAAAAATATAATCCTGTTCCATGCCTATTTTCCAGTACTCAGAAGGCTGAGCCAAGAGAATTCCTGTTGCAGAAAGAAAAGTCACCCAAATTTTTACTTGTAGCTATCTTAGTTTTGTCTAATAGAACACCAATATGAACAATTACATTACTTGATACACATATTCCAATTAATAAAGTATGAATAGAAAGAATGTATGTTTTCAAAAACCATGCTACTTCCTTATAAGACCTCCAAGCTAATTAATAGATCATGAGAATATTGCTGAGAACTCCTCTATCAAATGTTCTGAATCTTGGTGGATATAATAACTACCTTTAAAATATTAAATATGGCATGAGATTCACAAAAAATTCACAAAATTTCACAAAAAAACCACTAAAATATTTGAGAATGACTATGAATTTAGATTTTAAATTAATAATTATGCCTCAAAAATTTAAATAGATATAATGCACTGGTTCCCCCAGTAAAACTGGGCAATACTTGTTATCCATTAAAGATCATATTTAGTCTGGGCTTTTTTCTGTCAAATGGATCCAGCTTTATGCTGGATTCAATGTAAAACAGAAAAACACACAGCTCGAAATGGAATTCTCCCTACTGTATGGGGCTACAGCGATTCAGAGCAGAGTGGGTCTGGGGTACTCCCTTTCAGAAAGGAACTGAGTTTAAGGTTAACCTATTTCTTAGAAGGTCAAAGCCTGGGCATTTACCTGTGACAATGATTACTCTTAACCAGATAACGAGACATCTTCCAGAAAAGTCAAAAGCTTCAAGAGGTAGTTACCAGACTGAGGAGCAGAAAGCATGAGCAGGAAGAAGTGTGCTTGCTGCATTTTAAGCTCACTATGTGACTTTCCAAAGGTTCCTGGCAGATCCAAGCCCTATTCTCGAATATATGTGATTGTAAGGATAACATGATAATCATAATACTGTCAATTTTTGAGTATGTGAAAATCCAAGAAGAAATCAAGCAAAATGCTTAGCATGGTGATTTACCTGTTTATAGGGGGTAATTTTGATATTTTAAGAGTCCCAAATCAAGATAGAACCTGTAGAGAACAAAATCTGTCTACTTCAGCAAGGAACAGAATTCAGCTTTCTGTTTAGAAAAGAAGGAACAGACAAGTGTGAGAGTACATATGTTATACAAAATGTTCCTAGCATGTTAAAGCACAAAACAAACTAGTTATGTAGGAAGCCAGAGAGTATGGATTAGTGATGGATGTGTCATGCAGGGTCATTAAGGTCTAATGATGCAACACAAAGGTTTTAGATTTTGTTTTCTAAGATTAATGGAATCATTGTGCTCTAGTAGAATTTAATGTAATCCACATTTTCTGGGGTTTTTTTAATATTTTTCAATTTTTTTTGAGAATTTCAGACAAAAGTCTTATTGTAAGCTAAATATGGATCCATATATTTACAGACAAGTGTACTTACTCCATTCAAAAAATAAGCTTCTTTTTTTTGCAACAGATGGAAACTATTCATTTTCCACAATTGCTAACACACAGCTCATATATGTCAGAGATATGTCCAGCCCTAAATGACGTATCTACAGTGGAATTTCTATACCTAAGGCTCATGAAACATAGAGGAATAGGGGTAGAGAGAATAGTAATCCACATGTTTAATGGGAATATTTTTCCAACTCTATCACATATGGTTTTAAAGCAACATTAGAACAATTTTACCATTTTAGTGGCTTATGAGCAGATGAATTAGGTCATGGCTGTTTTTTCTGATTAAAATACAGGATGATGGAAGTTTACCAGTCAGGTTGAGAATTGGTGTCAGAGGTGGGACAGACAGATTATGAAAATGAGAAAATGGGACAAATGAACCATAAATGCTAGTAATATGGCTTGAGAAACAGGATTTAACAATTATGTCTTTAGACATATTAAATATGTCATCTTAATTTGCCATCCAAGAGGAAACTTTAGGGGCTTGGATTTAAAATTGGGTTCATGAGTTCAAGGAGAGACCCAACTTTCAACAATATGATAGAATTTACAAATACACTGACTTCTGCACCATGGGAATTCATCACATTCCTGAGTGAAGAGCATGAAAAGAGGAGGCAGGACGATAGATTTTTAGGGGCCTGGCACCATAGGAGTTCTAGAAGAAAAGAGGGACCAGTAGATTGAAGAAGGGAACCTATATGCTGAAAACCAAATTAAAACATGAAACGTCAAGTCAAGCATCAGAAAGAGCATATTTGTTTCAAAAAGTGATTATAGTGGAAGTTATGCTGAAGACTGAAAACACCATAACTGGGTTTGTAAAGCTCATGAATCAATAATTTTTACTTTAATGACTGAGTGAAATTGGGTTACAGGGAAATATATTAGCAGATTTTCAGATGCTGTGATAAAACACTGATGAAAAACTTGGAGGAAGAAAGGGTTAATTTGGATTATACTTCCACATCACAGTCAATCAGTGAATGAGGTCATGGCAGGAACTCAGACAGAAACTTAGAGGCTAGAGCTGAATGAGACACCATGGAGAAGTGCTACTCGCCGGCTTGCCTTTCCCGGCATTCTCAGCCACATTTCTTGTACAGCCCAGGTACACCTGCCCAGGGATGGCACCACCTCAATTAGAAATCAAGATCATCCTCACAGAAATGGCCAAGACCAATCCAACGGAAGAAATAGCTCAACTGAGGTTCCCTCTTTCCAGGTGTCTCTAGTTTGTGTGACGTTGACAAAAACTAATCAGCATAGGAAAGTAGGTGGAAAAGTTATTTCTAAAGTAAGGGGTTTTTGTTTGTTCTTCGTCCCCCCCCCCCCCCATTGGGGATCACACTCAGGGCTTTGTGCCTTCTAAGCAAGCTTTCCACTTGTGAGCTATATCTCTAGCCCAGCAGTGATTATAATAGCCTTGCTGATTTAAACAAAAATATATGCAGTTCCTCCAAGTATAAAATGAATAAAAAGGTATTGGTGGGTTATGATAGAGAAGAGTTCTGCCTCTATTTTTCCACTACATTTGTAGTCATACTGAGGTTGCCTTGCACAATGCTGCGTCTCCAGGGAACATATCTTGAAATTACTAATGGATATGTTATCTGCTCAATCTTTGATAATCTCCAACACGATTCCATACCTTCCTCAGTAGTTCATTCTCTAACTCTTAAGAGTATGACAACTCAATGGTAATAGAAATGATAATACCATTGTACCAGATATTTTCAAGGTTTTAATTACAGTAACAAATAACAATTTGTCTTTTTCTGTATATTAAATAAGGTTTTAAATAAATATCAGAATACTGGAATCATTCTGGAAGAAAACTCCATCCCCGTTCCCCCCTTTTCCTAAAATAGGTATATTCAATACAGATTAATGAGCAAAGGTTCTCTGAATTATTGATGGGCATATAGATCACACTGGACTCTCATCATGTCCTAATTTGGTTTCTGTTTCTGTGATTAAATACACTGACCAAACCAACTTGGAGAGAAAGTGTTTATGGGGCTTACAGTTCACATTTTATCATCAAGAGAAGCCAAGGCAGGGACTCAAAGCTTGAACCCAGAAGCAGTAGTTGGAGCACAGACCAAGGAGGAATGCTGTTTACTGGCTTGCTCCCCTGGCCGGTACTCACCATGCTATATTATACAACCATGGACTCCATGCTCAACAGTGGAACCATCCATAGTGGAATGGGCCCTCCCATATCACTCAATAATTAAGAAAATGTCCCAGGTGTGTCAAGTTGACAACTGAAGCTATCCTGCCCACCTGATCCTTTGTCAACTTGGCACACAAACATATAACTATTAAACTAGAGCTTTTACATTTCTTGCCCCTAAGATATAATATTAATATTACAATATAAACAGTACAACAGTAAAAGTCACTGAGTCTTAAATATTTCAAACACTTTAAAAACTTCAAAGTCTTTTTATAAATAATCCAATTTCTTATCTGTGGGCTCCTGTAATATCCAAAATAAGTTAAATACTGTCTTTCCAAAGGGTAAGAACTCACCACATTTAAGTAAAACCAAAGTCCTGCAATGTAGTTCAAGTTTGGACATCTGGGATTCACTCACACTCTTCTGGTATCCAAAGGGTTTGGGTAGCTCCAATTTTTCTGGAGTGCCATCTACAGCATACACAGCTTCTCTTGTAGGCTCAGTCAGGCTCCACTCCACATCTGGTATTGTCCTTGGTGGTTATTCCATGGTTCTGGCTTCTCTAATATACTAGAGTCTCCATTGCAACTGAGTCTGCTCCTTTACCAATGGTCTTTCCTGCACTCTCACAGTGCCAAGTCTCAGCTGCTCTTGGTGACCCCCTTCAAAACTAAGCTTATTTTGGAGACTCTTACACATCAACAAGTCCTTCTTCCAGCTTGACATAGAGCCCCTCTGTACCACAGCTTCTGTGTGCTAACCCTGAGGAAATATTTCCCAGAAGATTTCATCTTAATGATTCCGTTCTCTTGTTACTCACAGCTGGTTCTTCAGCCCCAGCCAGTCAGCAACCACAGTTTCTCAATTCAAACTATTATATGAACAGCCATGAAATCTTTGCTTCCCTTGATACTTCACAAGCCAGACCTCACCAGCCATATTTCTCCTCAGCATAACTGTTCCAAGCTCCATACTAACAACTCACTAAGCTCTGAGCACTCAATGGCTTTTCCAGCCCAAAGTTACAAATGCTTCTAGAATCTTCCCAGACACATATGTCAAGGTCCATGGCAGCAATATGTCACAATCCTGGTATTAATTTTTGTTCTAGTTACTTTTTATTGGTATGATAAAAACACTGACCAATTTATTTGGCCTACACTTCACAGCCCATTGCCAAGGGAACTCAAGAAAGGAATTCAGACTGAAACCTTGAGGCAACAGCTGAAGCACAGGCCATGGAGGAATGATATTTACTGGCTTATTCCCCTGGCCTGTGCTCACCCTGCTGTCTTATGCAACTAAGGATGACTTGCCCAGGAATGGCACCATGCACAGTTGTCTGGGCTCTCCCACCTCACTCAATAATCAAGAAAATGCTTCAAAACCCAAGCCAATGGAGGGAATTCTTCAATGGAGATTCCCCCTAGCCAGATGTGTCAAGTTGATGGCTGAAGCTATTCAGTGCTGCAACTTCCTCCAGTCCAGGCAGAGAAGTTTGGGTCATGACCAAAGAATGGGGGTGAGAGATGATGGAGTCTACACACAGACACTGGGAGTCGGGTGAAAAACAAGCAGAATGTGAGCTGCTGCAGACTCAATTATTCAGGGAAAAATAGGGATATATATATATATCCCTATGTTATATAAATAGGGATATATATATATATATATATATTCCCTTTAATCCAAATATACTAATTAATTAAAATATATATATAACTATTTGTATATAAATAANTAAAAACTGCTGTAATGAGTTCTTCAAACAATACAGAATCCAAAAAATTGCTCACATAAATATTTGCTATTATCAATAATTGTGGCAATTGCATATATGTGATAGGAAGCAAAATATGTATTTTGGATATACTAAGGAGAAAGCTAAGAAAGCATATTTACGACATACTATACATTGTAACTGTTATTTGAGAATATGTTAACTGTAGAGGTCAGTTATGTACACTATAGAAACAGATAACCTAGTTGATTTTAAGTATAGTTATTGGATACAGCCATGACATGGTTAAAATATCAAGCCATGGGTGAATGAAGAAGGTTATTTTTTTTTAATGTGTATGAATGTCTGTTCTGCTGCAAGTTTGTGCACCCGTGTTTGGCCAATGCCGCGGAGATCAAAGAGGTTGTTGATCTCCCCTGGAAACTGGGAGTGGTCATCCTGGAATTGAGTTTTCAACGGTTCTCGGCCGCCATGTGGTAGCTGGATGGAACCCGGGAGACCTCTGCAAGAGCGGTCGGCACTCTTACCGCTAGGCCATCTCCCAGCCCAAGAAAGGTATTTGTTTTTTGCTATTGCTGTTGTTCGGCTTTTGTTTGCTTATTTCTTAATGTAAAAGGAGCAAATTTCTTCATCTTCATTTGAGTGGAGAACATGTAGGAATATTATTATAATATACATGCTGAGACAATTGCTAATATGCTGCATAGATAGTGGAATTTAGAAAATCTTCCATAGTTACTTACTACTCTATGGGTGTTCCCAGGCAAGTCATCGCAGCTTCTTATATTTGAATGAATGTGTTGAAATCAATGTCCAGTAAACAATCAATAAAGTGTATTTGATCTTATTGAAGGAATATGTTGAAATTAGACATTTTTTGGTGACTATTGAAAAATAGAATAATATTTCTTTTTTAATGTGTATGAATGTACGTGTGCTGCATGTAGGTTTGTGTGCAGCAGTCAGAAAGAGAGCTTGTCGCGATTCCCCTGGAACTGGCAGTCAAAAGATGGTTTCCAGCCACCATGTGAGTGCTAAAAATCGAACCTGGGTCCTCTGCAAAGAGCAGATGGTGCTCTTAACTGCTATAGTCCATCTCTCCAGGACCAACAGTTTTTATTGTTACTGAATTCTAGTACCAGCCCAGAATATTTCTTTATGCAAGTTTACAATCTTCCTTTTTGATGACTTTATTAGACACATTATATCTAATAATATCTAAATAGTACAGTGTTAGTTTGGCCAGGTGTGGCTGCTCAGCCCTTTATTCCCAGCATTGGCACTCTAGAGACAGAAGCAGATGGATTTGTGAGTTCCGAGCCAGCCTGGTCTACATAGTTGACTCCAGGTCAGCTGGGAACTTAGCGGGAGACCTGGTCTCAAAACCACCAAAAATTAATTAAATTAATTCTACAATTTAAGAGGATATAATTAAACCAAGACTCTAGGACTTGATTAATTCCATGCAAGTTTTAAGTTTTTTTTTTTTAATTGATTTCAACTTGATTTCTTTTCATAAGATTTTACAGGCTAATTGGCTTAGTGAGTAAGAACATTTGCTATTCACGGAAAAGGACCTGAACTGATATATCCAGCAGCCACGTCCAATGTTTACCTTGGGAGAACATGCCTATTATCATGAGGACAATTGGAGATAGCAGGCCAGTAAGCTGATCCAAATTGGTGAGCTTCTGATTCAGTGGAAATAAGGTGGAGAGTGAGTGTCTGGGAGTGAGCCTGATGATTCCATGATGGCTGGGGTGTAAGTAGGCTGGCCTCTTATCATGATAGCCTAGAAACTGGGAGGGAGCTGAAGCTACCCCAACTCGCCATTTGGACATTAGGCACCTTGAAGCCGTACCCCCAGGGAAAGTTGCTTCCTAAGCTTTCTCTTTCCTGAGGCAACACGCACACCTAGTCTAGTAACAGGCAAATGTACCTCCATCATAAAAAGCTTAGTCTCATGAGACAATGGCACACCCAACATTAAAACATAGCTGCTGGAAAGCGTGTAGACTTTCCTCTATCCCACCCATATCCTTGTCAAAAGCCCGCCAAAACTGCTATATATAAGTCCTTAAGCTTCTTTCAATAAAAGGAGCTTGCCCCCGGGGTCTTCTTTGATTCACCGAATGTTTCCAAGCCACCTTCTCTGCTTCCTCCACGCCAATCCTCACTGTGGCCAAGTGTCAAGTGTGGCTACCACATGGAGGGTCACAGAGACTGGCTGCTCAGAGGCAGAAACCCCATGGCTGAGGAACCCACACTTGAATAGGAATTCTATATAAAACTCATCCACCCATGGATCAGGGACCATTTCAAGAAGAAGGAGCAGAAAGATTGTTAAGAGCCAGGTTGGGTCATGAACAAGAGAAACAGAGAGGGCTTTCACCACTGGAACTGCACACATGAACTATGGCAATGGTGACATCGAGCATGAGAACCCATGCTAACAAGTGATTCATAGGAAATGCATGATAGGCCAGAAAATGCCTGAAAAGTGTGGAAAACAGATTAAGGCTGGGTGAAGGAGAGTAAACCTTACACAAGATCTCTAGGTACTGGGGCTGGAGAGAGCCTAGCGGTTCAAAAACACCGACTGCTCTCTTGCAGAGGACCCATGATCTCATCCCAGCAACCCACATGGTGATATGAACCTCTTTAACTCCAATTCCAGGGGAATTCTCTGAGCACCCTCTCTGACCTCAACGGCATTGCACACGAATGGTGCACACACCACATGCAGACAGTACATTCCATACACATAAAAATATAAAAAAATTTTTAAAAAGATCTCTAGGTACGCTGAACTTGCACTGAAGGCATCCAAGTACAAATGCTTGAACACATTGAGCTTAAAATATATGACAGAACACATCATCTGGTGGGAGGGCTATGGAGGGTGCAGATAGGGGACAGGGTCTAAATTTGATTAAAAAGCTGTTGGCGTATGCATGCACAAAAGGTCAATAAAATATAAAATTACATACATAATATTTTTAAGAGTAAAAATCTATTTCCAAGAAAAAAATAATGTGACATGACAGAGGAAGACTCACGAAATCCTCCTGTGACATCCACATGCAAAGGAATGGACATACACACCCAACATACAGTTCTGCACCTGATCACACACAGGACACAATTTCAGCAGGGTCACACAGTCATTGCCTCAGTGTTGTAGATTTACTTCTATTATAATTTCTCTCAAATCAATGATTTTCTCTGAAGCAGCACATATCAGGGATGAGGTAAACTGGTTCTTGTATTGTCAAATAAGGACTATAAACTGTAGGAATGACCAAATTCTCAGATCCTCTTCTGCACCTTTTGAACTTATCTAGCATAATGCAATAAAACTAACAATCATGGCCAGTTAACATACCATTCTATATTTTTTCACGATCATCAACAATTTGATGTTTTTGACTCAAATTTAGATATTTGCATACGGTCTTTATTTTTACTGATGTTTTTATGGGAATGCTTTAAGACTATTCTTCAGGAGGGATTTCTGTTCCTCATCCATCCCATTTAATCAATCATCAATCAATCATCCAATTTGAAATCTGAAACTTGATTCTAAGTCAATCTTCCTTCCCAAGCCATCAGCTTAATATAGATTTATTACATTAATATCTAACATTTTTACCAGTAGTTGATCTGTAAACTTTAATAATGGCCAATTATTTTCTGGACCTTTGTTCCATGTCACATTGCAATGCCTTTGGTTTTGCAAGGCTGTCTTATTATTGTCCTAACTCCCTTTCTATTCACAACTGTTTCAGATGAAGGTTTCACCCTAAAGGAAGTAAAAATCAGGATCTCATTCCTTTACCATCAAATGTAAAACAAAATTATCAGTTGAATTTTGGAAAATATTTTATATAAGGATCAGCATGACTACTTGGGTTCTTTTTTGAGCTTTATTATAGAAATAATTTATTTACTAATTATGTCTCTTCTTTCTTTTTATTTTAGCTTCAAACATGCTTAGAGTCATTATTCCTTAAGTTAGTTATAATATTTGAAGTGCTTTAGAGTCAAAGTAGAAATATATTCAGTAGATTTTAAAATTTAATGTGAAATTTGTGTTTACAGTCAAATAAAGGACCACTTTATTATAAGCATGGCTACTCTGATGCTTTCTAAAAATAAAAAAAAAAAAATAACCTAATAAAAATGATGTCTGTTTTCCAGGTTTTTAAAGCACAAACACACTTCAGCAAAGAACACTGGGCTGGCACTGCACTTCTTTTTCATAATGTTCTGTTCTTAGTAATCTTTCATCAGAATTCAAACTAAATGAATTTTTTTTTTAAAAGGGGAAAGGGAAAATTTGTTCCCCCATTATTTAAAAACTAATGGAACCGTGATTATTGTCTGGGAAGTCAGTAGGCCTGAGTTGTCAAGGGCCTGAGTTGCAGTAATTTAAGCAACATATCCTTGCCAAAAATCAATCTCTCTGAGAGCAAGTTTTCTCATCTCCAAAGGTTTTGAATAGATGGCTCCTAAAATGCATCTCAGGTTTAAGATAGATCTCAGGTTATTTAGGAGATTGCTAGCTAGTACATAAATTGCTTCTGCTTTAAAAAACAGATTTAAAACATAAAAAATGTATAGTCTTCATAAATCAACATCCCTCTTTATATAGTATCTTATTCACTATTCTATATGTATTATTTAAATTTTTATCACTTTCCTGATTGAATTATGTATATTTGAAATAAATTTTGGATTCCTTATATAAGTATATATTTTTCCATCTACTTCTTTTAGTATAATTTCAAGATAAGACAATTATATTGTGAAATATATATGGAATCTCATTTCACAGTATGGCTTTCTTAATGAGATTTTTCTATATTAGGAAACTAAATATGTTGCACTAAATGGAATGAATTTCTAGAATGTAGATTATTTATATTAAATATTAGAGCACAAAATATGATGTCATTACTAGACATAATGAGAATAGGCACAAAATGCTTCTTGCTTCCCAATTATCAGCTGGATTCATACTTTGATTTCAATGTGAACTCACAGGAATAGGCCCCATTTTAATAGATTGCTGCTTTTCCCAAACCCAAAGTTCAAATAGCATAGTTATTATTCCTTAATTTGTGATTATGAATATTTGTCTCACCATTACTTCAAATATCATTTCTTTCTGTAAAGCATTTAATGCTCTAAAAGAGAGCTATGTCTCATGGAATAGACTATTAGGATGACTGGTATCTCCTGAAGGTCCATTTTCTATATTACAAGGTAGTTATTTGCACACAGGGAAGTAATGAAGGACCCCTACTTCTCCACCTTCCAGAGAGACTGGATATCCAAGTGCTTTTTTTTTTCTTTGGTCTTTTCAAGACAGGTTCCCGTGAGCCCAGCTTCCGGAACTGCATTCTGTAGACCAGGCTGGCCTTGAACTGATTTTCTGCTCTGCCCTCTGCCCCAAGTGCTAGGATTAAAGCGTTGTGCCACGCCATGCCGGCTCACGTTCGTTACTCAATACGTGGGAATACCAAATGGCTACTGGGGCTGGCTATCTATAAAGTTACAAAATAGAGCTAAAAATTAATAAGTATGAACAAATATAGAAGACTTGAATCTAAATGAGAGAAGATAATTTCAAATGACCCAAGGTGAATAAAGGATTAATCTGGGAGAAAACAGAAGATCAGCCTATTTGGAACATCCCAAACAGGTATAAGAACACTGCAGGAACCACAGTGAATGAGTCTTTCTGTGGCCACCTAATAGAGTGCTGAATAAGTTCACCAATGGTGCTTACAAAGTTCCAGTATAAAAGGATAGGATATGAATTGAAATTGGAGTATTAAAACATTTGAAAAATTCGAGGACAATTTGTGGTTTTGAGATTTGAGAGATAGGTATAAATTCCCTGATTCTATTTCTCAGTGTTTGTTGCTAGTAGGCTGCCGTCTTTCATGTGTTAACTTCGCACCATGATAATTGTTGTTTGTTTGTCAGATATAACAATTTTCTAGTAGGGTTTTTAGTCCATTACATGCATACCAATTTATATCTGCAAAATAAGGAGACTTTGATTTGGCTGTTCTAATTTATCCGGCTTCACTTAGCAATATTCTCTAAAAACTTTCACCACTTATGTTTGGAAAAAAAAATGGAGACAGTAGATATTCTTTCTTGTCTTATTACTTTGGGGATGTGCTTTGAGTTTTCTCCCTTTAGTACCAAGTGGTCCCTTAGTTTTTGGAGAGAAGAGCAATATCGTGTATTCAACTCCCCTACTCTTCCATTATTATTTTATGTATGCTGATAAACCATAATATATACTCCGAGAACGCGTTGTCAAACTTTCATCTCTGTATCCTCTGTAGAATAATAATAAGATTAGAGCAGTACTAGGCTTAGATTTATTCATTCTCTACACGAAAGAAAGGACATTTGTTTCTCATGATATTGCGATCAAAAATGCGCAATTAAAGTTTTCGTAATTCATGTCTCTCTTTTGACCGACCCAATCTGAGGCAACTTCTAATAGTATCTACTGATAGTCCATGGAGATAATTCATTTATTGAGACATAGAGTTCACCTCCTAGAGGTTCGGAACAATCAACAGTATGTCCTCTAGTGAAGACACAATCCCGTGACATATGTGATAGGCTTATAGTGTAGATCTGGAAATTTTTCTATTGATTTCTTATATAACTGTACTATTCAACTGTCCCATTATTTCTTATTAGAGTGTTTGATTGCCTTCTCATTATAGCTTTATTTTGATTGGTGCCGAATTAATGATTCACTGCAGCTACTCAGTATCAGATGTGAAGCAAACTGCCTTCCTACTTTATTAACTCGTTCTTGTGTGTTGCTTCTTGAAGCAACTCAGCTAATACATTAGTCATGCTATTGCTCCCCTTCACTTAGTGTAACATAATTGAATTTAGACGGGATCTTAGTACTCCCGGACAACGAGTAGTCCGTATATATATGGTGTGCATTTCCTTAGGACTCCTGAAGCACAGATTACTGGCACACAGGCTAAACAGGCACAACATGGCCCCACCTATGCACAATAACTGGAATCATTTAGAAATATGTTGGAAGTGCCCAAAGTTGCTAGACTCTTTTTGCAGTATGAAACTCTCTATAGATAAGTGTGGAAGGAAAGATGTCCCTAGAAGGCATTTTTAGACTTATGCCAATTTTATATATTAGCCTTACAAACAAATACCCCAACGTTGAGACATAACATGAAACAAACGTCCAAATATAGCAATGAGAGAAGTCATTATATACCCAAATTGCGAGATCCTCCAAAAACAATACAAATACAAACAAACAAAGGACATCGTAAATAGGGCAAGCAAAAACAAGCCTTGCAAATATTTAATTTTTAACACAAAAAGCGTGAAGACTGACGGACTTATATGTGCGATTCAGCTATCTGAGGTCCAAAAACATAGCGAAAGAGTGCGACCTGAGAGCCTTATGAAGTTAAGGCGTGCCATCTGTAGCGATAGCAACCACGAAGGATTCAGAAAGGAACAAGACATTTGAGGGAAAGGATTGCGAGCTGATAATTCGCAACCATGCTCATAATTGAGCACATCATGAGCCCATATCCCCTCGTTGGTGCGCCATTGCTACTAACTCCAGTTCGATATCCCCTGAGCACTGTGAGAGGGATGATTGGGGCCCAAGATCGGCAAGAATCATCTAGGAGGTCTGAGCCTCTCGACAGACGCATCTAGAATGGTGTGCAAACGAGAGAGTCAAAGAAATATTAGAAACACAACGTCATCGAGTCATGTGCACCCATAAAGGAATGGGATTTGTTGGCACGAGAAAATTCTGAGAAAACTCAAGAGCAGAATCCCACTTATGAGAAGAGAATAAAAAATATGTAACTCCCCTTAAGGAAATACTTCTCTCGACTTCTGGGTCCAAACACTCCGAAATCAACAAAGATGTCCCAGAGTCACTATGAGAACTCAAAAACATTAAAAGCAAAAACTATCCTAATGGCCTCAGCAGTGAGGCAAAGAACAAACTACTATAGTGGAAGAGATT
The DNA here is from genome assembly GCA_009823505.1 of Rhizomys pruinosus. Classification (NCBI taxonomy): domain Eukaryota; kingdom Metazoa; phylum Chordata; class Mammalia; order Rodentia; family Spalacidae; genus Rhizomys; species Rhizomys pruinosus. The sequence continues at coordinate 341,316 of VZQC01011008.1, read as the reverse complement.
TGAGAGCTCCAAAAGGAGGTAACAACCTAGGCATGAGATGAAGGCTAGGGAACAAAGACTATTTCTATAACAGCTCAGAAAAACATTTGCACAAGAAATAAAGCATACAGCAATTAGACAAAATAAAGAAACTCGTCATATAAAACCTGCAAAATAGCTATTCATGCTACATGATACAGAAAACTAACTCAATAGTTGAAAAGAGGTAGAAGAGAAAAAAACCCTAAGGTTGAAAAAACATTAAAACATAGATAACATTCGAAGAACCACAGCTTAACTTCGAAAATGAATTATGAATAGCGTGATAAACTACTCAAAGCAAGAAAACAAAGAATTATCGCGACCAATATAAGAACGAAAATGTATCCCACTCAATAAAAAAGATCAAAGAGAGCAGACTCTTGAAACAAGCGACTGACAACTTCTACAAAGAAGCTATAATATACTGTAAAAATTTTGGAATTGAGAGAATTGACCAAATCTTAAAAAGAGTGAGTGTGTGTGAAACAACATCACATACTACAATTAAGGGGGAAAATATTGCGGGAACCACTATATAGAAAAGACCCATTAAATCTCTGCAAACATAGGAAGTAGAGGAAGGAGAGACTAAACTCCTATAAGTTGATATTCAGGTCAGCTTTTTTTTTTTTTAGTCTCAGTTACTTTAACTCCACAGTTCTAGATCCTCTACACCCCAGATCAAACAGAAATCACAGATTCTCAGTTTAAAATATGGTATAAACACACCTGATATTCTTTGCTTCCCTTTGAAAGTTCATAAGCCAGGCCTCCGTTGTCCACAACTCTTTCAACATAACTGTTCCAAGGTCTATAGCAACAAACTCTAAGCAATTTTCTGTTGCTGTGAGAAAACCACCAGGAACAAGGGAACTTCCAAAAGGAAAAGCTTATTTGAGCTTATGGTTCCAGGGTAATTAGAGTCCATCATGGCCAGGGGCCATGGTGGCAGGAGTGGCCAGAGCAGGAGCAGAAAGCTGAGTTTGACATCTTCAAGCAGGCACAGGAAGCAGAACAAGACTGGACATTGGTAGGAGTTTTTGATCTCTCTAAGCCCTCCCCCAGTGATGTGCTTCCTCAAGCATGGCCACAACTAAGACCTACCAAAGCAGTGCCACCAACTGGGCACAAAATGTCTGAATACTTGGAGCCTATGGGAGACATTCTCATTTAAACCTCCATGGCACTCAATAGCGTTTTTAGCCCCAAATTCCAAAAGCTCCCACAGCCCTACCCAAAGCACCTAGGTCAGCTCTGTCACAGCAATAGCCCACTTCTGATACCAATTTATGTTCTGGTTTGCTTCTCCATTGCTGTGCCAAAAAACTCTGACCAATACCAACTTGGGAAGGAATGGGTTTATTTGTTTTACACCTCCTGGGTCACATTTTCTCACTAAGGGAGCCCAAGGGGTGGGAATCTAGAGGCACGAGCTGAATCACAGGCCATAGAGGAACACTGCTTACTGGCTTGCTTCCCTGGCAAATGCTCAGCCTGCTTTCTTATACAATCCCAAACAATCTGCCCATGGATGGCACTGCCTACTGTGGGCTGGACCCTCCCATATCAATAAAATTCCCCACAGATATAACCACAGGCCAGTCCAAGGGAAGATATTCTCTAATGGAGGCTCCCTCAAACCAGGTGTGTCAAGCAGCTACTAAAAAAAAAAAAAAAATCCAGCACAGAGTTATAGTTTGTAGTTGAAGGCTGCACTAACATCACAGTTAACACAGAGTGTCAGGTCCTATCTGAAACACAAGTCTCCACGTTTATATAGTTTCACAGGGAAATTCTACTTCTATACCCAACAATTGAGAATTTGTGGGTTGTGAAGCTCAGCTCTCAAACCCTTTCCAAAGTATATTGCCAGTAGGGAAGGCATGCACCATCTGTCCTACACATAGGGCCATCTAACGTGTACGTCAGAGATTAAAGAGACCAGGAAGATGTCAATCACCTGGATCCCTTGTCAAGTTCTACAGAGCTAGACCCCTTAAATAATGACAGATTTTAGCAATATAAATTTTAAAAAGTTATTGATTTAAGCACACAGACATGAGAGAGAGAGAGAGAGAGAGAGAGAGAGAGAAGAGAGAGAGAGGACATATGATTTCTCATTCACAGTAATTTTTTTTCAGAATAGGTTATTACAGATAATTTCCAAGCACTTCATTCACCTTGAAAATATATTACTTTCTTCGAAAAGTGAGTCTGCTTCCTCAGAGGCAAAATGCTATAATGCCACATGTAAATTTATACACAGACAGTTATCTAACCTGGTGCATAGAGCTGTTGATTCCTTAACATCAGTTGTTAAGGAAAGACAACTGCCATAATAATTTTGGTTATTGTGACGTCCTAAGAAAAAACCTAAGTATTTTTTTAAGGTAGTACAGTGTGTGGGAGATTTATGTTAATATTTCTACAGATATTATTGTAAGAATTACAAAGTTAAAAGCAATAATTAAACATTTTAAGTAAAAAGTATGTAACTGAAAACACAATCTGGGGAACATTTTTTAAATGACTCTAGCTTTAAAAAGGTCAGAAAAAACATTTGTAATGTTTTTGTAGAGTTGTCCAAACAAGAATCTGTTCAGCTGTGATTGGCCAATAGCTGCACGCCTGAACTGACCACCCTGGAGGTAGAAATGTGCTCCACTTGGCAATTGTAAGTATGCTTTAACATACGAACAGATGCCAGATGTGCTTACATTAGAGACATCAAGAGTCAAATTTGGTTACAGATTCACTGATTCCATTCCAGTTGTGATGCTGACATATCCATGGATAAAATGACAGAAGGGTTGGGAAGTACAGTAAGTTCGAAATTTAGGGAAAAGTTGGGTGACATCAAATTCTAAGACCTGTAATTAGAAATAATAAGTGCATTCTCTGTGCTTTGTGTAATGTCGTATGCTGTGTTGCTGCTCATTTCAGTTAATTAATGCTTTGGCAAAAGTGACTCAGTGCCTAAGTAAGTGGAACTTTCTTTTCAATGTGATGACCAATATTATACAGCTCCTCAAGAGGTTAGGTTCTATCTGGGAGATAACTAAAAAATAAATAAATAAATGAAATAAGCCAGACACAGAAAGACAAATTCCACAATTTAGTTTTCATATGTAGATGCTAAAAATGATTACAAAAATATAGGATAGTAATTTCTAGAGGTTGAAAAAGGTAAGGGAGGGGAGGGAGATTATAAATAGAGAATGAATTTGATCAGTGTATACCACACATGCATGGAAATATCACATAAGACCCAATAATATGCATAAATAACAAATGTTAAACAAAATATATAAAATAGTTTTAAGACATGTTTCTACTTTGAGACAAAGGTGTCAACATTTTACTGAGTGTCCTGGTTAATTTTCTATTGTTACAACAAAAGCACTAACGAAAAACAACTTGGGGAGGAATGGCTTACTGTTCACAGTCTAAAGTCAAGAGAAGGCAAGGCAGGAACACAGGGCTGGAATGTGGAGGCATGAACTTAAGCACAGGCCATGGAGAATTCTACTTACTGGCTTGCTACCCTGGCAACCATTCAGCCTGCTTTCTTACACAACTCATGATCACCTTGCCAGGGCTGGCACCTCCTACAGTGGGCAGGACACTTCCATATCACTCAGCTATCAAGAAAATATCTCACAGACATGCCCACAGGCTAGTCCAACAAAGGAAATTCCTAACTTGAGGTTCCCTCTTCCCAGGTATATCAAGTTGACAACTGATGCTCCCCAACACCCTGAGTGACAGACACTGTAAAGACTGAGACCATAATAGGACTAGAAAAACAGCTAGCTAGGATTTTATATACTGTAGTCCCTGCCCTCTGGAGGCTGAAGTAGCTGGATCCCCAGAAAAGCCTTCCTGAACCATGCAGAAACACCCTACTCAAGAAAAAAGCATAATCAGAGCAACAAAACCCAATGCATAAATTTAGAAAATCAATTATAACCAAGCTTACCAAAAGATGTTTAGAGAAAATTTAATTCTACATTTATCTAAGTACTTCAATTTTATGCTTTGTGGGATTACATTGCATCACATCACATCACATCAGTTGGAGAGCCAATATAATTTATGTTATATAACCCTGGATGTTTCTTAGAGTATAAGTTTAGTACCACATGATTAAAACATTTTTTAATTCCATTTGTAAGTTGTATCCAAGAACCTTCTATGGAAGAGTTATAGGCAAGAAATTCTAGTGGCAGAGATTTTTAGTTTTGGAGACAAGGCATACATGTAGAAACTGGAAGCAAACTAAAATTTAAGAAATAGTTTTTAAAATAATAAAAGTTTAGAAAAGAGCCTTTACTTTTTCACCAGTTTATAAAAACTGAATTGCCAGGAAACTTTAGATTATAAACATGAGCAAAAAATGCTAGTCAACAAGATCAAGCTTATGAGTCACACCCTGGGCCTCAGCCACCCCTGAGTGTTCACAGAAACCCTGTGAATCATCAGAGGCCAGTGAAACACTCCCCCATGAACATTCCCTCTGGATGGAAATACAAGAGCCACACAACCTGTTCCTGTTACTATCTAGGAGTCTTGATTGGGTTCATGTTCTCTGCCAGTTAAAGAACTAACTTTATTAAAGCTGAAGAACCCAGGGGTTGAAGAGATGGCAGCTCAGTGGTTAAGAGCACTGGCTGCTCCTGCAGAGGAGCCAGGTTTGGTTCCCAGCATCCACATGGCAGCTAACAACCTTGTGGAATTACAATTCCAGGGGATCTGACACCCTGTTCTGACTTCCATAAACATTGAATGACGGGTATACTTATACAAATGTATAACACTCATACACATAAAAATTTTTTTTAAGTAGTAAAGATGGCAGGGCGTGGTGGCCCACACCTTTAATCCTAGCACTTGGGAGGCAGAGGCAGGTGGATCTTTGTGAGTTCAAGGCCAGCCTGGTCTACAGAGGGAGTTCCAGGACAGCTGGGGCTACAGGGAGACCCTGTCTCGAAAAGACCAAAAAAAAAAAAGTAGTAAAGATGAAGAATGCAGAAAACAACAATAGGTAACAAACAATTAAAGATGAAGAAACACACACACACACACACACACACACACACACACACACACAAAACAAAAGCTCTCCACAGATTGAGGGAGAACCGGCAAGTGAAAGATCCAAACTTTCAGGAGGACTTGGGCATTTTAAGTGTTTGTGCCTATATGAGCCTGGTTCCCCCTCCCATCATTTGTATTGGTCAGCTCAACGGAGAGACAGCTCCTAGATCATAGCTCCAAGCTGCAAGGAGTGGCCTTGGTATTGCCTAAACTACTCTGGACCAGTCAGCTGGCAAAGGAGCCCTGTTGAAGGGAGAAAAATCCTGTCAGGTCTTTGTTTCCAATCTAGAAGAATCAGGAAGTGTGGCATCTATTTCAATCATCAATGATCATGATTGCTTATTAGGAACTTAGTCCCTTACACTTGTTTGGTACACTTAATTTTGTATCATATCCTCCCTTCCTTCCTCCCTCCTTCCCTCCCTTCCTTCTTCCCTCCCCCCTTCCCCCTCCCTCCCTCCCTCCCTCCCTTCCTTCCTTCCTTCCTTCCTTTTGTCTCATCTCATATAAAGAGATCTGTTTTCTATCCTCTGAATAACACTATTTAAATCCTATTTAGCCAGTCAAATGCAAATGCTACACTGCTAAAAAAGACTGTTTTCTAAAGTGAGTAAAAACTATGAGCAGAAATGAACAATGATATTAAATAACCTTTTCAAAGGGAACATTGAAAGGCATGTTGATATTTTAAAGAGCAGAGTTTATCTCACCAGGCCCCAAATGCCTAAAGAAAAAAAAAGAAACACGTTCCATGTCCTTTCTGAATTTCACCTTCTCTTGACAAGTAGACACACGCAGCAGTACCCTTCACAGGAGTCTGCAGAGCTGCAATAATAAAACACCAATTCTAAGAGCCAGATGTATCAGAATCTTGTTTTCTCATAATGATCAGGCTGTATGTCACGTCAAGGCGTCGGCATGGTGTTCTCACTTGACGCCTATCTCCTTGGCTTGCAGACGGCTGCTTCCTTGCAGTTTCCTTGGTGGTCCTCACTCTCTCTCTGTTGCCTTTCTCCCAATCTCTTTTCCTTAAAGAAACTCCATTTACAATGGATTGTGACTCACCCTACAGATTCTTTTTTAACTTTCCTACCTTTTGAATGTCATGCCCTGTAGACATATGCTTAGACAATCTTGGGCATGTACACTGCTCACAGTGGTATATGAACATCATAGGATGCTTAAACGCACTGGGTGTCATGTCAATGGCATCACTAGAAGTGCACTCTCACAGGCATCACTGCACTGTATTTGATGTGATGATGTCATATTAAGTGTCAGAAGCAGGTGGGAGCACTGGGACTAGGATTTCCACAGATAAACCATTTTATGGTGGGTGGAACAGAATTTCGTTAATCACAGTTTACAAGAGAATTCTTCTATTTATCATTTTTCCTGGCAATTTCCCAATTATTAGGTCATAGCAAAGCTGTTGTTACCATAATGCTTAAAATAAAGCATCCCAAATTATAAAAAAGGTGTTTTTATTGAATATTTTATTTAGTAAATATAAAAATGTTGTTTTGTATATACATTACAGTCTATTGAGGTCCTTGATCAATGCTGCTTTACTAAAAGCAAAGTCTAAACTTTAAATCTTAAGATGTTATTTTTAATAAGTGTTTATTTTTTAGTAATTAGGATATTTTTATTTTAAGAGTTTTTTTGACAATTTCATACATGAGTTTGTGTTTGCAACTTTTCTACCCCTTCCAGTCACACCTCCACCTCCTCCAATGTCCCCCTGCTCCCTGTCTCAGATTCTGGTCTTCTTGTTGAATATATATATATACATATATATGTTTATATATAATGCGCTGAGTACATTTAGTGATGCTTATGTGTACATGTATTTCGGATAAGATGATTATCAGAGAATGAGTCCCTTGTCCCTTGAGAACATTCATTCTCCCTCAGCATTCATTCATTGCCTGTAGCTCTTCATGTTGAGATGGGACCTTGTGACAATCTCTCCAGCCACACTGGCATGTCAACTGGTTGGTCATTATGCAGAGCTTGTTAGCCTACTGCATTATGGAAATTCCATGGATGTAGCTTCCCTGTCACATCTATAATGCATTACCTAGCAGTAAGCATCTTGTTGCTCCAGCTCTCACAATACTTCTGCTCCTCTTCCATAGTGCTGCCTGAGCTTTGAGTGTACAGTTTGCAATGTAAATGTATTATTTAGAGATGGGTACCCCACAGTCTCTTATTCTCTGGATTTTGGCCAGTAGTGAAATTTAATAGTTTCCATTTGTTATAAAATTATGCTTCACTGATGACTGGTGAGTGCTATTCTTCACTGTGAACATAAGGATATGTACTTAGAACATAGTAAGAAATTACATTGGGCTAGAAAAGTGACAGTAGTAGGTTCCTCTCTAGAGTCTATGAACTCTACAACCATGTATATTTTGCTGTGTTACAGTATTGTATATGGATTCCATTCACTGAGCGGGCCTTAAGTCCAATTAGATAGCTATTGATTATTCTCAAGATAAAGTTATCACTAGTGTACAACTAATATTTTCAAACTAATTTCAAAACTAATTTTCTTTATTCTGTGGATTTTCTCATACTAAGATATAACGTAAAGAAAATATAATTTCATAAGAAAAGATGAAATAGATGGAAATGGTACTTGTGAATGAAGGTATGAACAAGAAGGAAAGACATGAAGGCTAGACTCAGAAAACAGAGAAAACCTACAATGACACAGGGATCTCCAATCTTTTGACTTTTCTGGGCCACACTGATGTCTACAAAGTTCACATTAAAAAAAAGAACCATGTGATTTACCCAAGAACAAGTTCCAAAATATCTTTAAAGGCTAATAATATTTTAAGTACAGTTACAAATTTATGGTGGACTGCATTCGTAAGCCATCATGGGCCACAGGTTGGATACATTTGAAAGACTAGTGAGAAGACGGTGGGCTGTCAAGATCTGAGCCAGGAACCCACAGCTCTGTGAGACACCCTGTGTTTCACCAACTTGAAGTAGATTGAATGGCAGTGTTTTCAATGTTTTAAATCAATGAGAGATTAAAGAGTTACTTAACCTAATATGACTTAATGTTGATGTGGACCATCTGAAACATAAATACATCTCCATATTTTCTTGTTGACACCTACAACATGGATATTAATGAATTTCAAAGATGGCTAATCTTAGAACAGGGTCCTTACTATTTTCTCTTTTTTTCTTATTTTTAGTTTTCTGAGCAAAAGTTAAATACACAGACATTCTGGGCATGGTCTGACAGTGACTCCTGTGTGTGTGTTGGCTCAGAGAAAAAAAAATGCCCATTTTATTAATGAAGAATGTGTCACCAGAACATAAGTTTTAAGGCCTAAATTATGTTCCCCGTAGTTACTATTAGCTTTATATTAATGAGCTTGGTTTTGAATAGTATTTCAATGTCTCTATCCAAAAACATATGGCGCTTTACCTATACCACTATTATTTATTACATTTATAATATAGTACATATAATATTATATCATATATTTTTATATTTCAATATATTATATAATACATATTTATGAGTATCTTACATATTTATAGTATATATTATCATTGTTTTGCTTTCAACACTGTTAATTTTGTTTGCTTAGAATAGTAGAGATAAATGAGAATCCAGCTCAGTTGATATAATACTTGCCTAGCATTACAAGGCCTTGGGTTCCATCCCCAGTACCACAAAAACTAGGTATAGGGGTACACACATGTAATCCCAGAATTTGAGGTATGAAGTTCCACATTTCCCTAACCATCCTAGTTCCCCAATTACTTAACATCTATCTTCATAAAACACTTCTCAGCTTTACTTGAACCTAAGGGTCTGATGTGGAGAAGCAAAAGACACTGGGATATGAGAATAAACTGTATGTAATTAATGAAATATATTTCAAACATTAAGACTTTTGGATCGGAGTTTTTGAGTGAATATCATACAGCTAATTGTTTATCTTTTATGATTTTCATTGTGTTTAAAGTGTTTTTATGTCCTTTCAGCTTTCACTTTTACCTTTTTTAAATTGTACTTTTTTTAATGTGGATGAATGTACTGTCTGCATGTAGGTTTGTGCACTCGTGTTGTGCAATGCCATGGAGGTCAGAAGAGGGTGTCAGATTCCCCTGGAACTGGAGTTAAAGATGGTTCTTAGCTGTCATGTGGGTGCTGGGAATCGAACCCGGGTCCTCTGCAAGAGCAGTCAGTGCTCTTAACCACTAGGCCGTCTCTCCAGCCCTCACTTTTACTTTTAAAAAAGAGAAAAATCTCTGAGTTAAGAATGTGTCTTTTCCAATTAAATCATAATTCTGTGCTAGAAAAGGACCAATATTCTCCTAACTTTACTAATTAGTTTTGCCTAAGGACTTAGATAAGACCAAATAAAACTCAATGAATAAAATAAACAGAAGTTAATGTAAAAAATAAACATAGTAGATTTTCTAAGAAGGACGCATCTTAAAGTGACAATGTGAAATGTTACTGACTGAATATTACTGAACTTTTGCATCTGGTAGTGGTAGCCAGGGAAATCCAGATCTATTAATCTACTAAAGTATAAATGAGGGATAAACGTTTCTTTTTTTGGTATTTTTGAGACAGTGTCTCCCTCTAGTCCCAGCTGGCCTGGAGCTTGCTCTGTAGACCAGGCTGGCTTTGAACTCACAGAGATCCAACTGCCCCTGCCTCCAGAGTGCTGAGATAAACACTTCTTAACTGTTCTTGTGATTTATAAACAGTTAATAGAGATGTGAAGCTTTAGAGGCTAAGATCTATAAGAAGGATGGGGTTGGGGGATGGAGGGGCTAAATTTGATTAGGAACCATTGTATGAAATGTACAAATGCTCAATAAAAACTTAAATATGATACATGCACATCCATAATTATTGCAGCTCTCTTCACAATAGTGAAGAGCTGGAACCAAACCCATGCCCCTCAACAGATGAGTGTATGACAAAAATGTGGTACATCTACACAATGGAGTACTATTCAGCAGTAAAGAATGATAGCATTATGAACTTTGCAGGTAAATGGATGGAGCTTGAAGCCATTATGCTGAGTGAAGTAACACAGTCCCAGAAAGACAAATGGAGAATGGTTTCCCTCATTTGTGGATGCTAACACCAAATCCCCCAGATGAAAGGCAAGCAGAATGACATTGTTGTTATATTTCTGTTTATCGGAAAGCAACTATGTTGTTATAAGGGGAATCTCTCAATGGGCTCTAGAATCTACCCATAAATTATTTTCAGACTCTGTAACTACTGTATGTGGGTGAAGAGTATGTATCCATATTTTAGAGTAATATAAAATTAATGGAGGAAATTGTGAATTCCTAAGCATAAAAAAAAAGACTGAAAGATGCGGGACAGTTATGGCAGAATGCATGATCTGGGATGGGGTTGGGGGAGGGAAAGGGGAATATGCCTGAACTGAATTGAAAATGACGTATGAAATACACAAAATATCAATAAAATATAAAGAAATAAAAAAATAAGAAAGAAGGAAATCCAGAAATTTGAGCTTACAATAGATGGAGATTGCTCTCCTTGGGAGTTTCTGTCCTTTCTGGATGAAGCCAGCTTTAACTTCTTTCTAGAACAAAAGAAAACAAAAAGTAGGATTGCAGAATGAAAAGCAGTGAAGGGCCTCGCAACATGCCCAAGTTTTATATGAGGGCTTTAGAGGATGAAACTCTATTGCAACAGCAAATTCACGATCAGGGTGAAAGGAGACCCAAGAAACTTCTGCCTCTGGAGTAGAGGACATCAGTATATATCCTACTCGAGGAGAAGGTCTAGAAACTTCTGCCTCTGGAGCAGCATCTACAACTATGAATGACCACCTGTCTGCACACAGGGAGCATTTATTGTTACTGAAATAAAGGAAATCATGATGGGTCTCAGTAAACGTTAAATTTTCATGTACTTTGAGTAACTAATTGAAAATTACTTGACCCAAAAGGAGACAAGACAACAGGTAATAGATATAATGCAAATAGTTTTGTGAGATAAGTGGATAACAAAATTATCAGATACAAGTGATAAAATTAAACATGTTAGATAGGTCCAAAAATGAAATGACAAAGCAAAGAATTTTCAAAAGAATCTTAAAATTTTTATTAAATCACCAGTAGAAATCTGGAACTAAAAAAATCAATAATAATTAGAAAATAAATTTATAGTTTTGACTGTTGATTAGACAGAATGAAGGAAAGAATTAATGAATGGAAAAACTAATAAAACTAATAATAATAAAATCTCTAATGAAAAACAAGACGAAAAATTAACAGGCAAAAGGAATATACACATAAAAGCATATACTTGCATATATCCATACCTTGTATCTTCAAATGAGAGGAGATAAATAGGATAAATATTCACTAAGATAAAGACAGATGATTTATACAGCTAACGAAAGAAATTAAACTATAAATCTAAGTACTTCATGTCCCAGGAAACAACAACTTATGTTGCTTTCATAATAACAGCTTGAGATGCCAGGCAAAAGATGTATCTCAAGGATTAACAATTATTCTGGCAATGAGCTTCTCAATGAAGAAATATTATTCATAAGAGCATGGATCAATAGCCCCAAACTGATGAAAGAATGAAATTACTAATCTAGAATCCTTTGAGAATATGTTTCCCAAATGAAGGTGGTGTTGATGCACTTTCAATCAGATATTACTGAAAATAATGATAATAATTTTCCAAATTCTTGAAAAATTTCTTCAGCTTGATTCCATTAAAAAGCATGCTTGAAGGTGTTATTCAGGTAAATAATATAATAATAATGTCAGATGGGAATATGGAAATACAGGAAATATTAAAGAACAAGGAAAAAGGTGACTATAAGTATAGGCATAAATTAATGTTATTTATGTAAGTAGAAACAGTGTTAACTACAACATGATTTGAGATGCAATTTTGAGATACAACGGCCTTTAGGATATACAGTGTTTAATATTACTATGTAGGATGTTGAATCAGAGACAGAATTTAACATGAGGACTTAGGAAGGACTGAGGCTAACTGCAGTCTTTTGTACTCTCACACTGTTGATTTGTTGTAGACAGCTTTCAAAATGAAGGGAATTTTGGAGAAGTGAGATCTTTCCAGCTGAGTCAAATGCTGAAGTTGGCATCTTGTCTGAAGATCATTTATTTACCAATATCTCTCAGAGTGGCTGGGACAAATATTCACTTAGGAAGAATTTGGGCTTTCTGTCACAACACTCTGACCAACCCTCCATGAATGTTCTGGGACAACATTCCAGGTTTATTGGAGATATTTCTTGGCTAGGGCCATTCATAATAGATGTAAGATAGTGGTGGAAAGTGTCTGGCTACACACAATCTTATTATAATATTCTACAGTATTCATTACGATTGCCATGTACTCTAGTCCCCTCAGCTTTAACTAGCATGACTTCTATACTCAAGTTGGTTTTCTGGCAAGAACCAGACCCTTTTAACTGTCAGTTCCTCATTCCACTTTAAGAACCAGGATATCTAAATTAACACACTGCAGAGCTGCAGGCACAGACTCCTTCTTTTAGGTGGCTTTGTCCTCTAGCCCTTGGTTTCTGTTCCCCTTTCTTCTTCTAGGAAGACAATATCATGGCCAAATGACCTGTACTGGAACCAAAGCGAATTATATATGGTCTCCTTCCTGGACATTGGTGCATGCTCTAGCAAAATGTTACCTCTGGATTAGCACTTTACTTGAATTATTTGATAATGAATAGAGCCAAATTTCTAACTAATTACCAACTGATCTCCTGGAGAAAGGATTCCATATAAGAACTTGAGCACTGTGCAGCCTGAGTGAGTGCATCCTTAACACTTTACACTTCCGGTGACTCTCACATAACCCTCATCCCCTCCTCAGTCAAAATATTTTAATCTATTCCAACTTGAGGTAAGGGCTGTCCTTGGTACCTGTGAAGAACTGGTTCCAGGACCAACGTGGGGGTGCTCAAGTCCTATATATAAAGTGTCATAATGTTTACATGCAACATTCTTATATCCTCCTCTGTATTTTAAATCAGTCTGGATTAGTTATTATATAGAATACAGTGTAAATCCCATGGAAGTATTTGTATACTATACTTTTTAGGTAAAAGTGATAAGGGGAAAAGCCTGTATATGTTCAACACATAAGTTTTTAAATATCTTTTTTTTTTTTTTTTTGGTCTTTTCCAGACAGGGTCTTCCTGTAGCTCCAGCTGTACTGGAACTCACTCTGTAGACCAGGCTGGCCTTGAACTAACAAAGATCCACCTGCCTCTGCCTCCCAAGTGCTAAGATTAAAGGCATGTGTCACCACACCTGGCTAAATTTTTAAATATTTTAATCCATGGTAGGGAATAGTAATAATAATCTACACAGTAAAGAGCAGGGGCATATTTCTTGTTTAAATATTATAAATGAATTTAGGAAAATAATTAATCTCAGTGCATACTCACATATTTTATCTAATATTATACTAGTTGAGAATTTTTGAAAAATATGCTTATAGGCAATATGATTGTTTAACATTTTTAAAATAGATTTACTGGTGCTTTAAATTCACTTTTTGTAGCATGTAAAAATTTAGTTATTTAAAATCTCTATATATTAAAAAAAGTTTCTGAGAAGATTGAAAAGAACTTGTATTTTTGAGAGAATTTATATTCGTGTGAAAAATACAAATACACAACTTGGAATTTCCTTCTATTTTAAAAGCTTTTGAATAGTTTGCCAAATTAAATGCTACAGTTTTTATTTCTTTTCAATTTACCATTTTAGTTATACTTCTATTTTTTATAATTAAAAACAGAAACTCCTTCAAATTATTCTGCAAGTAAATTAAGGCCATTTAAGCAATTATACAATTTCAAAATTAGTCTTGCAAACTCTTTGAAACCTCAGATTACTTGTTTGGCCTCTGCCTTGATTTTATTATTTGAAATTTTTATTTTATTTTTTATTTTTATTTTTTTGTTTGATATTTTTAAAACAGTATCTCACTGTATAGACTTGGCAGATCTGAAACTTGCTGATCTTGAACTGACAAATATCTGCTCGCCTCTGTTTCTGGAGTTTATACTATTTCTTACTATTCTATCTTATTTATCTATTCTACAAGAATTTCATATATGTATACAATCTGCTTCGAACATCACCCCTTACTCATTCCAACTTTTCACATATCCTGCCACACCCACTCCCAATTTCATCTCTCTCTCTCTCTCTCTCTCTCTCTCTCTCTCTCTCTCCAATGAGTGCTTCTCAAAAGTGCAGTGACCACCTACTGGAGCAGACATGACCTAAGAGAGGCCATGCCCCTGAAGAAGACTGACTTTCCCTGCTGCAGTAGCTATCAGTTGCAACAGCTTTCCAATAGGCATGGGGCCTGGGGAGCCCTCTGCAATCCATGCTGGAATATCGACTGGCTTGATCTTAAGTAGGCAGCCAAAGCCACTGTGAATTAGTGAGTGCAATCAATGTCCCTGTAATGCCTAGAAGACACCTTAGAACAGGCCTAGCTTTGTGTCTTGTGGTCTTTCAGCTCCATCTTCGAAAATGTTCCCTGAGTCTTCGGGAGATGGAGTAACATAGATGTCCCATTTGAGGTTCAGCACACTGTCTTGCTTTTGTAAATATAAAGATTACATAATTGACAGACTTTGCTCAAAATTTCAAAAGCTAAATATTTTTGCTACTCAACTTATCTAATACCTTGATTGATTTTGAAGAAAAAAAACTGCAACAAATATCACATAAATATTTTTCTCTATTAATGTGAATAAAATTACATTGATTTATCAGCTGGTCATGCAAAGGCTCAAACATTACTAAAACCAAATGATAATATAAAACAAAGAAGAGAAACTGCCATTACGGCAAATATTTAACTGCTTTTTTAAGATTTATTTTTTGAGAGAGAGAGAGAGAGAGAGAGATCATGAGCACACATCACATGCATGGGGAGAGTCAAAGAGGGCAGAAGAGGGTACTGAGTTGGAGGTACAGGTGGTTGTGAGCTGCCTGATTGGGTGCTGGAAAGCAAACATGGGGCCTCCTGAACCACACCAAGAACTCTCAACTGTTGAACCATTTCCCCGGGCTCCGTATTACATTTTATATTTTAATTTTTTTATATTTAGTTTGTAAACTTTTGGGACAATGAAAATTTCCATTTAGGTTGGTAAAGCATTCCAACTTGTTTAGATTCAATTAGTAATCATGAATGCACAATTACCATCGGCTATTTGTGCACAAAGCCAATTCTAAGCATTCGTTTTCTCCCTGTTTACTAGTTAAAAATATTTACTGTTGGCCTCAGCTTGCCGTGGAGCGTGGCCACTAGCCAGAGCGGGAACGTAGATGTGTCCAATGGTGCTGGTTCTCTTGGTGCTGCTGCAGGCAGCCATGGCGGCCGGCATGCACTTGAAGCAGCAGCAGGAAATGGTAGAGGCTTCTTGAAGGAGTGATCAGAGACACTGAGAGGCAAAATCAGAAGAAAGAAAATGTTCATATTTTGGGAGAACAGATTAATTTGACTAAGCAACTTGAAGCAGAAAGAGAGAAGGTGTTGGAAAAAGGATCTCCAAACCTTTGACTTTGTGAAAACTGGTTGGGGCTGAGCCGTGTGTGTGTGTTTGTGTGTGTGTGTGTGTGTGTGTGTGTGTGTGTGTACGGTGGAGAAGTGCCTGTGTTGACGGAACATAGCTTAGTGAAATTTTACATCCTTTTGTTTCTGGATCACTGTCCATTTAAACTTGATTAAATAAAAGACAGTGGATCTTTTCTTCTGACTTCTTTAAGAATCTGTTCTGTCTGAATAAAGTAGTTGTGGACAGATGCTCTTCTGAATAGTTCCTGTCTGGGTGATTGTGGTAGCAGACCTTTTAAACTCAGTTTCCTGAGCTTGGCAGTGCTGGGAGCAAAACACTATGGATAACAGCATCCAGCTAAGCAGTCTGTGAGTCGGCATGATGACGAAGCCACAAGGACATCCACCTCTGAAGGGCTTGAGGAGGGTGAGGTAGAGGGAGAGACTCTCCTGATTGTCAAATCACAGGACCAGGCATCAGTGGACTTATCTCATGACCAGAGTGGGGATTCCCTCAACAGTGATGAAGGAGATGTATCGTGGATGGAGGAGCAGCTATCTGTGACAAGTGCCAAAGATGGACTCTGACCAATAAGGAGCTTCTCAATTCCTTTGACTTGTCAATCCCTATGTAAAGGTTTGTTTTCTAGCCTGTGAAAGAAACACAAATAAAATAGACCTGAATAAAAGGAAAATTATATTTATTATTCATCTAGTTGACCAAATACAGACTTATATCAAGCATGAACATATTTGTACTAATAAAAATTGTCGGAGATCTGCCAAGATCAGTTCAGGCAAGCACAGGTAGGTGGACAGCAGCTGAGTGCTTCAGCAAGGCTGATTGTTGATTGATTTCATCTAGTTAATCCATTAATCCAGTTGTCTTTGGCTTGGTTGGCTTTTGTGGCTGTGGGGGCAGAGTTATCCTCCCAGCTGGTATTGAAGGTAGGGTTGTGTGAGTCTTGATCTGAGATCTCCCAAGACCAGCTCAGGAAAGCGCAGGTGCCTGGGCACCAGCTAAAGAGCCCGCCCACAGTCGCCCCCCCCCAACTGAGATTACAAAGGCATCTGAAGGAGGCAAGCAAAGCAAGCCTTTAACAGAGCGAAGAGGCATTTAGGACCTACATTGGAATACAGGCAAGGAGAAGCTCATATGCCAGGAACACGAAGAAGAGACAACACAGGAAAGGGGGAGAATAATCCTGCATCAAGCTTTACCAACCCTATGGAAGATTCCTACAGTGGGATCCCCATGGGGATGGCCCAGGACAAGGATATCAGAAACACAACTGGGAACATATTTAAAGAACTGCAACATTATAAAGAGCAAATCAAACAACTAAAAAAAGAGAATAAAGAACTCAAGAAGGACCTAGAGAGAGAGAATGACAAACTCCAGAAGGAACTGGAAACACTGAAAATATCCCATGCTGAAAAAGATAAGGAAACCAACCAGCGAAGCAAAGAGCTACAGGAAGAGACTGAGAAGCTCCAAAAAGAAGAAGAAATACTAAAGAAATCAGAAGAGGAAATGAAAAAGGAAATCAAACACTCATACAATCAAGAGGAAAGGAGTAGAAAAAGCTTCAGAAGCAGAATGGAGGAAGCAGAACAAAGAATATCAGACCTGGAAGATAACACAGAACAACTAAAAACCTCAAGGAAAGATTATGAAAAATTTAAAAATACACAAAAGTGGAACAACCAGGAACTGTGGGACACTATGAAAAGATCAAACCTCCACATCATAGGAATAGAGGAAGGAGAAGAATCCCAAGAGAATGGTATTGATCAGATCTTCAACAGAATAATAGATGAAAACTTCCCCAAACTAAAAAAGGACAAACCAATACCAATACAAGAAGCACATAGAACTCCAAACAGACAAGATCAGAAAAGAAATTCTCCACGCCACATCATAGTTAAAATGCTAGACACCCAAAACAAAGACAAAATCCTTAAAGCCACAAGAGAAAAACAACAAGTGACCTATAAGGGGAAACCTATCAGAATTACAACTGACTTCTCAATGCAAACTATGAAAGCAAGAAGAACCTGGAGCAAAGCATTCCCAGTGTTAAGGGACAATAGATGCCAACCCAGGTTACTATACCCAGCAAAAATGTCAATTATAGTTGAAGGAGAGAGAAAAACCTTCCATGACATAAACAAGTTGAAAGAATACATGTCCGGAAAACCAACCCTTCAGAGAATACTTGAAGCAATTCAAAGAACAGAAGAAAGGAGCAACCAACCCCAGGCACCTAGAAAGAGAAATCAATAAAAGCATAACTGCAGAAGTAGAAACCTAAACCAAAACCGCAAATGGATAATAAGGCAAAAGGAAGCAACACAAACCTATCAGTCATAACCTTAAATATTAATGGACTAAATTCCCCAATCAAAAGACATAGACTGGGAGATTGGATTAGGAAACAGAATCCATCGATATGCTGTCTACAAGAAACACATCTTACCTTCAAGGACAGGCACCACCTTAAAGTGAAGGGATGGAAAAAAATATTCCAAGCAAATGGTACCAAAAAGAAAGCAGGTGTTGCTATTTTAATATCGGATAAAATAGACTTCAAAGTAAAAGAAATCAGAAGAGACAAAGAAGGCCATTACATTTTCATCAAAGGAACAATCCACCAAGAAGATTTCACAATTATGAATATATATGCCCCAAATTCTGGTGCACCAAACTTTATAAAGACAATTCTCCAGGACCACAAGTCACAGACTAACCCCAGCACACTCATAGTGGGAGATTTCAATACCCCACTGAGTCCTTTGGATAGGTCAACAGGACAAAAAATAAACAGAGAGACATCTGAACTGAACGATATGATACACCAAATGGACCTCATAGACCTCTACCGAACATTCCATCCTAATACCAGAGAATACACTTTCTACTCAGCACCCCACGGAACATTCTCCAAAATCGACCACATCCTGGGACACAGAAGAAACCTCTACAAATACAAAAAGATTGAAATAATTTCATGCATCCTGTCAGACCACAGTGCAATGAAGCTCAACATCAACACCAGGACAAGCCCTCCTGCCTACAAGAACACATGGAGACTAAACAACACACTCTTGAATAATGAATGGGTCAAGGAAGAGATAAAGAAAGAAATAAAAACATTCCTGGAACTGAATGACAATGACAATACAACACAACAAAACTTATGGGATACCTTAAAAGCAGTCCTAAGAGGGAAATTTATAGCCCTGGGTGCCTACATTAGAAAAACAGAAAGAGCACAAGTGAATGATCTAACACTACAGCTAAAAGCACTTGAGAGGCAACAACAGATGAACCCTAAACGCAACAGACAGGAAGAAATAACAAAAATCAGAGCAGAAATCAATGAAATAGAAACAAAGAAAACAATACAAAAAATCAATGAAGCCAAAAGTTGGTTCTTTGAAAGAATAAACAAGATAGACAGACCTCTAGCCCAGTTAACAAAAAGAAAGAAGGAACAACTCCAAATCAATACAATCTGTGATGAAAAGGGAAATATCACAACGGACAAGGAAAAGATCAAGAAAATTATATGGGAATATTACAAGAACCTATATTCTACCAAGTTTGAAAATCTAGAAGAAATGGATGAATATCTGAAATCTTGGGAATCACCAAAGCTTGGCCAAGAGGAGACCAGCAGCTTAAACAGACCCATAACATATGAAGAAATAGAGGATGTAGTAAGAAGCCTCCCAACTAAAAAAAGCCCAGGCCCAGACGGTTTCACAGCAGAATTCTATAAAACATTTCAAAAAGACCTACAACCATTATTTCTGAAACTGTTTAGAAGTATACAATCAGAGGGAACTCTCCCAAATTCCTTCTATGAAGCCAACATCACTCTATTACCAAAACCAGGCAAAGATACAACTAAAAAGGAGAATTATAGACCCATCTCCCTCATGAACACAGATGCCAAAATTCTAAACAGAATACTGGCAAATCGCATACAGACCCACATCAAGAAGATCATCCATCATGACCAAGTTGGATTCATACCAGAGATGCAGGGATGGTTCAACATACGAAAATCAATAAACATCATCAAACACATAAACGGAATCAAAGACAAAAACCACACCATCATCTCAATTGATGCTGAAAAAGCCTTTGACAAAATCCAGCATCCCTTCATGCTTAAAGTCCTAGAAGGAATTGGATTGGAGGGATCATTCCTCAATGTAATCAAAGCCATATACAGGAAACCCACAGCCAATATCATCCTAAATGGGGAAATGACAGAAACATTCCCTTTAAAGGTAGGAACTCGGCAAGGCTGCCCCCTATCACCACTCCTCTTCAATATAGTGCTTGAAACACTTGCTAGAGCAATAAGGCAAGAAAAGGATATTAAAGGAGTACTAATTGGAAAAGAGGAAGTCAAACTATCCCTATTTGCTGATGATATGATTGTTTACTTAAGGGATGCAAAAAACTCCACCAGAAAACTCCTAGAAACGATTAACAGCTTCAGCAAAGTGGCAGGATACAAAATTAACCTTAGAAAATCAATGGCCTTTCTTTACACCAAGAACAAGCAACTGGAGAAAGAATTCAAAGAGACCTTCCCACTCACAATAGCCTCAAAAACAATAAGATACCTAGGAACAAACCTAACCAAAGACACCAAAGACCTCTACAACAAAAATTTTAAACCCTTAAAGAAAGAAATTGAAGAAGACCTCAGAAGATGGAAAAACCTCCCATGCTCATGGATTGGGAAAATTAACATTGTAAAAATGTCCATTTTACCAAAACTCTTGTATAGATTTAATGCAATCCCAATCAAAATCCCCAAGAGTTTCTTCACAGGCTTGGAAACAAAAGTTCTTAAATTCATTTGGAGAAACAAA
The DNA here is from genome assembly GCA_009823505.1 of Rhizomys pruinosus. Taxonomy (NCBI): domain Eukaryota; kingdom Metazoa; phylum Chordata; class Mammalia; order Rodentia; family Spalacidae; genus Rhizomys; species Rhizomys pruinosus. The sequence continues at coordinate 320,684 of VZQC01011008.1, read as the reverse complement.
AGACCCCGAATAGCCAAATCAATCCTGAGTGAAAAGAGCTACACAGGAGGGATCTCTATACCAGATTTTAAACTATACTACAGGGCTATAGTCATAAAAACAGCCTGGTACTGGCACAAAAACAGACCTGTTGACCAATGGAACAAAACCGAAGATCCAAATCTGAGCACATACAATTTCAGCCATCTCATATTTGACAAGGGGGCCAAGAAACCACAATGGAGAAAAGACAGCATCTTCAGCAAGTGGTGTTGGCAAAACTGGATCACCACTTGTAGAAGAATGAAATTAAACCCCTACCTCTCACCCTGTACAAAAGTCAACTCCAGATGGATTAAAGACCTCAACGTGAAACCCCAAACTCTGAAGGTGATAGAAGAAAAAGTTGGCAGCAGACTACAAGACATAGGCGTAGGAAAAGACTTCCTAAATCAGACAGCAGCTGCACAAGAATTAAGGTCGACAATTGACAAATGGGACCTCATCAAACTCAAAAGCTTCTGTACATCAAAAGAAACAATCAAGGAAGTGAAGAGAAATCCCACAGAGTGGGAGGAAACCTTCACTGCAGATACATCTGACAAAGCATTGATTTCCAGAATATATAAACTACTCAAAAAACAAAGAAAAAAGAAAACAAACGACCCGCTCAATAGATGGAGCAAAGAACTGAACAGAGACTTCACAAGCGAGGAATTAGAGATGTCTGAGAAACACCTCAAGAACTGTTCAACATCACTAATCATTAAGGAAATGCAAATGAAAACCACTTTAAGATATCATCTTACTCCAATAAGACTGGCTAGGATCAAGAAAACAAATGATACCAAGTGCTGGAGAGGTTGTGGGGAAAGGGGAACACTCATCCACTGCTGGTGGGAATGTAAACTCGTACAGCCACTATGGAAAGCAGTGTGGAGAACCCTTGGAAGACTTGGAATGAACTTGCCACCCGACCCAGCCATACCACTCCTGGGCATGTACCCTCAAGACTTACGCCACCACAGAGATACATGCACGGCCATGTTTATTGCAGCTCTCTTCACAATAGCAAGGAGCTGGAACCAACCTAAATGCCCCTCAACTGACGAGTGGATAGAGAAAATGTGGTACATCTACACAATGGAGTTCTATGCAGCAGTAAAGAAAGACAACATCATGAGCTTTGCAGGAAAATGGCTGGAGCTAGAGGACATCATGCTGAGTGAATTAACACAGTCCCAGAAAAACAAACGACAAATCCCTCATCTGTGGATGCTAGTGCCAATTACCTAGTTGTAAGTATTTCTCGTGTATGAGCCCATACTGCTTTTGTCCAAAGCAGTTGGTAGTGACGCATAATGGAAACAACAACAGCAGAAAGGACTGCATCGAAGAACTGACTGAAACAGTGAACTTCTACTCAAAACAGTCAATTTCCTCATGGAGAATTTTGAGAAAGACTGAGAAAGAGTTGAAAAGCATGTTTGGCAGAATGCATGAGCTCTGGTAGGGTCGGGGAATGGGGGGAGACACGGGTCTAGATTTGTTAAAAAATAAAAATAAATTTATGTGAAAAAAATTGTCAACCTCTAAAAAATTTACTGTTTGCAATATTAAATATTGTATCATAGTGAAAATGTTCAATGTTGACCTTTTTAATTCTTTGTGAAATTTAATTCAATAAGCTTTTTTGTTATCCACACAATAAACTTTTGAAACTTTGATTATAAATATTTGCTGAAGATTATTATTAGGATTAACTGAACAGTTTGAAGCATTTGATGATATTGATATTGATATAACACTGTCAACATAACTGGGTCATATGGTAGGTTCAGTTTTAGTCTTTTGAGAGTTCCTCACACTTCCTTCCATAGTGGCTGTACTAGTCTGAATTCCCACCCACAAGGAATGAGTGTTCCCTTTTCCCTACACTGTCCTCAACATTTGGGTCCTTCCTTGTGTTATCCTATCCAGTCTAATTGGGGTAAGATGGATTTTTTTTAACATATTGGTTGTTAGCCTTAGCCTTTAATGACCACTCTATTCCTCAGGACCAAGATGGAGTATTAAATGGTTCTTATGTTCATTTCTGTAATTACTAAGGTGGTTGAAAAGTTTTTGAAGAGATTCTTAGACATTTTTGTTCCTTCATTTGAGAATTCTCTCCAATTCTTTGTATGTTCTGGATATTAATCCCTTGTCTATATGTAGCCGGTAAATATTTTCTCCCACTCAGTGGGTTTCCACTTCACTTCTTTGGGTGTTTCTTTTGATGTACAGAAGCTTTGTAGCTTAATGAGTTGCCACTTACTGATTGTTTCCTTAATGCCTGAGCAGCTGATGTCGCATTAAGAAAGTCCTTTCCTACAACTGCATCTTAGAAGGTACTGCCTATGTATTCTTTTATTGGTTTAAGAGTGTTAGATTTTTATATTGAGGTCTTTGATCCACTTGGAGTTGACTTTTGTGCAGGGAGAAAGATAAGGGTTTAATTTCATTCTTTTACAGGTGGCGATCCAGTTCTGCCAGCACCATTTGTTGAATATGCTGTTTTCCTCCCATTGTGTATTCTTGGCACCTTTCTCAAATATGAGATGGCAGAAATTGTATATACTCATTCCTGGGTCTTCTATTCTGTTCTATTGATCTATATGTCTATTTTTTGGGCCAGTACCATGCTGATTTATAACTACAGAGCTGTAATATAACCTGAGATCTGGTATGGTGATGTCCCCTGCATTGTTCTTTTTGCTCCCAATTGTTTTGGTTACCTGGGGTGTTTTGTGGTTCCATATGAATTTGGATGACTTTTTTCTAGTGAAGAATATTTCTTTACCATATTCTGGATTTTTGGAGTGCCTGTTGTTATATTTCCCATTTCATCTCTGATTTTGTGGACTTGGATTTGCCCTTTCTTCCTTTTGGTTAGTTGAGCCAAGGGTCTCCCAATTTTGTTTACCCTTGCAAAGAACTAGCTCTTAGATTCATTGACTTTTGTATTTTCTTTCTATTTCATTAACTTCTCCTTAATTTTTGTTATTTCTTCTCATCTACTAGGCTTGGGGTGTATTTGCTTTTGCCTTCTTGTCTTGAGTTGAGCTGTGAAGTCTTTTAGAAGTGCTCTTTCTGATTTTTTAACATAGACTCTAAGAGTTATAAATTTCCCTCTTAGGACTGCTTTTAAGATGTCCCAGATGTGTGGTTGCATTGTATTCTCATTTTCATTTAGTTCCAGCAATACTTTTATTTCTTTCTAAATTTCCTCTTTCATCTATTGTTCATTCAGGACTGTGCTTTTTAGTCTCTATGACTTCCTGTGGTTTAGAACTTCCTTTGCTGTGGATTATAAGCTTTAGTACATTATAGTTTGTTAGGCTGCATGGGATTATCTATTTTTTTTAATTCGTTGAGGTTTGTTTTGTGTCCCAGAATGTGATCAATTTTAGAGAAGCTCACATCAGCTGCTGAATAGAAAGTGAATTCTTAACTGTGTGGGTGTAATTTTCTGTAGATGTCTATTAGGTCTATTTCTTGTAGGCTGTTATTGAATTCAAATGCTTCTTTGTTTTTTCTTTGTCAAGTTGAATTGTCTGTTGAAGAGAGTGGGTTATTGAAGTCACCTACTATTATTGAATTGGGGTTAATCTCTGCTTTATAGTCCTGGAGTACTGTTTTTAGGATTTTGGATGCACCAGAATTTGGTGCACATATATTCATGATTGTAATATCTTCTTGGTCAATTGTTCCTTTGGTTAGAATAAAGTAATCTTCTTTATCTCATCTTACTAGTTTTAATTTGAAGTCTATTTTGTCAGATATTAGAATTGCAACACCTGCTTGCTTTTTGGAGCTATTTGCTTAGAATATTTTTTCCTTCCTTTCACCCTAAGATAGTGTCTATCCTTGATGGTGAGATTAATTTTTTGAAGAAAACAAAACATGGGTTTTCTTTTTTGATCCATTCTGTTCATTTTTGTCTTTTGATAGAGGAGTTGAGGCCATCGATATTTAATGATGATGTTGAAAGTTGTGCATTGGATACTGTAAATTTAATTTCTTTGTTTATCTATTTTGAGTTTCCATTATTATACCCTCCTTTGTTTATTTTCTGTAACTTCTAGAGTATGCTTATTCATGTCTTCAGTCTTTTGTACTGTTTTGAATATTCTCTGGGGGGAGGTTGTTAGACATAAATTCTTTTGGCCTGTTCATGTCATGAAAAATTTTGTTTGCCTTCAAAATTTCTACATACTTTTGTTGGATAGAACATTCATGTTTGCATCCACTGCTGGTGGGAATGCAAACACATGCAACCCCTATTGAAAGCAATGTAGAGAATGCTTAAAAGACTCAAAATGAGCCTACCACCTTACCCAGTCAAACCACTCCTCAGTATATACCCACAAGACTCATCCTATCACAGATATACATGCACATCTATGTTTATTTTAGCTCTCTTCACAACAGAAAAGAGCTAGAAGCAACACAAATATTCCTCAAGTGAAGAGTGGATAAAGAAAACGGTACATGTACACAGTGGGATTCTATGCAATGGCAAAGAAAGATGACATCATGAACTTTGCACTATAGGGTGACCCTGTCTCAAAAAAAAAAGCAAAACAGAACAACAAACCATCTCAACCTACTACTTTAAGTATAAGATAGAACTAGAAACCATCATGCTAAGTGAAGTAACACAGTCCCAGGAAAAACATATGTCCTGGTGTCCCTCAGTTGTGGGATCCTAAGCCACCAAATCTCCTTGTACGAGCACGCTGAATAATTTCTTTTTTCTTTCTTATTAGTAAATATAATACCTGATGTTACTCATCACCCTTGCTATGTATATAGGATGTAAAGTAATATTTTTTTCTGTACCTGATATACAATCTACTATTACCAAAATATGATCTGTGAATCTTAAACATCTTTTGGAAACTATAGATTATTTCCAAGCAGTCATAATTTGGTAATATATATATATTATATACAATTATATATATTATCTATATATATATAAAATTGGAAGGAACACACAACAACAACAAGACTGCCCGGTCTCAGCCATACCACTCCTGTGTCGTATACCCAAAGGACTCATCCTTTACAAAACGTATCACATGCCACATCTCTGTTTATTGCAGGCTCTTCACAATAGCCAAAAAGCTTGAACCAACCCAAACTGCCCCTCAACAAAGCTGGTGGAACAAAAATGTGGTTACTCCCACCATTGGAGTTTGCTTTCAGGGTAAAGAAAGATGACTTCTGAACTTTGCACCCCTGGTAAATGGATGGAACTCGAAAGCCATTATGCTAAGTGAAGTAACCCGTCCCCCCCAAAAACAAATGGGGAATGATTCCTATTTGTGTCACTACACCAACGGTTGAAACAAAAAAAAAGAACAAGACAAAGCAAAATAATTGAAAGACATGAAGTAGGGTGGGGGCTGTGTGTAAGAAGGGGTCTGAGGCCTCAAACATACTTGTATGTAATTCTCAAAGAATCAATAAAAAGGAAATAAATTTTAAAAATTTAATGATTTAATCAGAAATAGAAAAAAATCATATAACATATCTTTGAAAAAATCTTGTAGTCTTCACAAACATTATTTAGTTATATATGTATATATATATATATGTGATATATACTAAAATCTAATTTCATGAAAGTCACACAGGTTTCTGTTATGTAGTTATAATGGTGATCAATGTTTACTTTGTATTTAAATAAAATCAGGTATTTTCTTTCAAAAAAAAGAAAAAAGCAATTGAGAATATTATTGTTACATTTCTTTCTATCTGAAAACATGTGCCTTTACAATGTTGGAACCTTTAAATGGGCTTAGAATAACCAACACTTATTTTCGACGAATGGTAATTAACGTATATGGGTAGAAGATACTGTCTTTACTAATTTGAGTATAATAAAATTTTAAAAGGACAACAAAAAAATCATGCGTCCACAACATATTTCAGGGTTAACATACAGTTTATTCCAGAGGACAATTTTGGACATACTATGACATTTATATAGACATTATTTTAGAGCAATCACAAACTGGGAGGGCAGCAACAAAATAAGTACTGATGGGTCAAAGAATTGACTGAATCCAGTCAAATTCTCCCAAAGAACACTCCTCCAAACATGTGTCTATGCTAAAGTAACCTACCATAACTATTAGTGCTGCTTAAATACCTATATATCTAATTGCTTGTTCTTCATTAGTAGGATCGAAAGGTTATTCCTGGACAAACTGTCAGCCCATGAAAGGAAACAGCCAGAATTGACCAGAGTCCAAGTCAACAGCTCCAGAGAGAGTGGACTGTTTTACCTCTCATCCACCTGTGCCCCTTTTCTAAGCCTAGGGAACAACCTGCGGAAGAGGGGGCGTGGTAGAATGTAAGGGCTGCGATTGGGGTGAATGGTGAAACTACAGCAATGTAGTCTGGACACTCATTTGATCAACTTGATTGAACAAACAACCTGTCACCCCCCACTGGATGGTGGGGCTGTAGGTGTTTGGGCACAACAGCCTGCAGATAGGTTTTGCATGAAGGATGCTTGTACTCATGGATTATCACTTATAGCTAAAAATGAAAAAAAAAACTGAGAGAAAGATGCAGGACAGTTATGGCAGAATGCATGATCTGGGATGGGGTGGGGGTGGGGGGGAGGGAAAGGGAAATAAGCCTGAACTGAATTGGAAAAATGTATGAAATGCACAAAGCATCAATAAAAACTAATTAAAAAAAAAAAGACTGAGAAAAAGGACATATATGGCAGAATGCATGAACTGGGGTGGGGTGGGAGGAAGAGAAAGGGGATTATGTCTAAATTGAACTGAAAAATATATGAAATATGCAAAACATCAATAAATGTATTATATTTAAAAAAGGACTGGATCAAAGAACTGAATGATACAATAAATTTCTGCATCAAAAGATTTTAAAATACTGAGAAAAAGATGCAAGATATGTATAGCAAAATACATGAGCTCTGGTGGGGGGGTTGAGAAAGGGGGAATGAGTCTAAATTTGTTTAAGAAATGTTGTATGAAATACACAAAACTTCAATAAAAAAAGAATATTCAAGTTTGGCATCCAATGTCTTTTAGAGTTGGGAGTATTCAAGTCTCTTCTGACTTTCATGGTTTGCCTTGAGAAGTCAGCTGTATTTCTGACGGGATTTCCTTTATACATATGTGGGGCTTGCCCTCCCTCATCTCATCTCCCCATGGCGTGGTTCAGACCATTACACACTGGCCTCAGCCCCACCAAGCAGGGCAGGGAAGGAGAAATCACACATGGGTCCTCTGAGCCTCGGCGTATAATGGGCAAAAAAACACCTTGGAGAATGTTGGAGGACTTTAATTAATGAAGAAGGGGAATCATTTATATAGCCAGATAGGGGAGGGGGTCCTTGTTCAATGGTGGGAAGGGAAGGGTAATGGGGCAGTTAGAGAAGGGATGAGCTGGGGCTAATTCCTGTAGGTGCAGGGTCATGTGATGGCATTTGTGGAATGAGGAAATAGAAACTTTATTACTACTTGCAGGAACTAAATGCCTAAGACCATGAGTGAAGGACTATGGAGAATCGACGACTCTTCTTGGGATGAAATGGCTGAATTCCTGCAGCATAAAGAGGCTTCTGGGGTCTCAAGCCATGCTCATTCTCCCAGATTGTCACCAAGCCTCACATATATAACTTGTTTTGCTCTAACAGGCTTCACTTCCCTCTCTTTGTTCTGTATATTTAATGCTTTTAGTATGATATGCCTCAGGATTTTCTCTTCTATTCATAACTGGTTGGTGTTCTATGTGCTTCTTGAATCTCCATAGGTAGTTCTTTCCTTAGTTTTGGGAATTTTCCTTCTACAATAGTGTTGAAGATCTGTTCAACACCATTGGCCTGAGATTCTTCTCCTACCTGTATGCCTATAATTCTTATATTTGGTCTTCTCATGTTGTCTCACATTTCCTGCACACTCCATTCTTGTGTTGTTATTTTGGTTTTTTGTTTGTTTGTTTGTTTTTTAACTTTACATAGTTTTTGTACCCAGCAGGCCGGGTAAGAGCTGGTCCTCCTTGCTAGGAAAGTGGGTCCTTAGGGAAACTGAGGCAGTAGTCAGTGGCCCAGGGCCAAATCAGCCCCCAATCCCCAGCCAAAGTAGAGGAACATGCCTACATCACAAGAAGAAACATTTGAATTTCACATCAGATTACAAACAAAAAAAAATCAAATTCACATGCCAAAAGCACAAAGAAAAATCAACAACATGGGAAAAGCAAATAAGACATTCCCACCAAACTCTATCAGTCCTGTAGAGGAATCCAACAATAAGATATCTCTGTAGGTAATCCAGGACACAGATCTTAAAAGAACAATCCTAGATATACTCAAAGAAATCAAGGACCTAAAAGAAGAGAATGACCAACTCCAGAAGTAAATGAAAATGCAGGAAAAAAAAACCTCAGGTTGAAATGAAAAAGGAAACCAGAAAACTAAAAGGAAAGAATGGCCACCTCCAGAAGGAAATGGAAATACTAAAAGAATTTCAGGCTGAAATGAAAAAGGAAATCAACATTCATCCAGTCAACAGGAAAGGGCAGGACAAAGCCTCAGTAACAGGATGAATGAAGCAGAAAATAGAATATCAATCCTCGAAGATAACATGGAAAAACTGAAGAGTTCAAGCAAAGACTATGAAAATTAAAAAAAAAATAGAAGAATGGAATAACCAGGAAATGTGGGACACCATGAAGAGATCAAGCCTCCACATCATAGGTATAGAGGAAGAAGAAGAATCCCAGGATGATGGTATGGACCAGATCTTCAACAGACCCATTCAAATACAAGACACACCCATTCAACTACAAAAAGCACATAGAACCCCAAATTGACAAGATCAGAAAAGAAACTCCCTGTGCCATATCATAATCAAAACACTAGATGCTCAAAACAAAGACAGAATACTGAAAGCCACAAGAGAAACACAGCAAGTTACATATAAAGGAAAACCCATCAGAATTACAGCTGACTTTTCAGTGCAAATGATGAAAGCCAGAAGAGTTTGCACCAAAGTATTTCCAAGTATTAAATGACTACAGATGCCTACCCAGGTTACTCTACTCAGCAAAAATGTCAGGAAAATCTTCCATGACATAAACAAGATGAAAGAATACATCTCCAGAAAACCAACCCTCCCGAAAATACTTGACGCAATTCAGAGGGCAGAGGAGAGGAGTGGCTATCCCCAAGTGCCAAGAGAGAGTAATTAATGAGGGTATAAATCCAGAAATACAAATATAGATCAAAAATTCACATGGAAAATAAACTGAAGGGAAGTAATATGCATCTCTCAATAATAACCCTAAATATTAATGCTCTAAACTGTCTAATCAAAAGAAACAGACTGGGAGAATGGATTAAGAAACTGAATCCAACTTTCTGCTGTCTATAAGAAACACACCTCACCTTCAAGGACAGGCACCATCTTAAGATGAAAGGATGGAAAAAAATATTTCAAGCAAATGGCACAAAAAAGAAAGCAGGAGTTGCTATTTTAATATCAAACAAAATAAATTTTAAAGTAAAACTAACCAGAAGAGATGAAGAGGGTCACTACATCCTTATCAAAGGATCAATCAACCATGAAAATCTCACAGTCATAAATGTATATGCACCAAACTCTGGTGCACCGATCTTCATAAACACAATCCTGAAGGACTTCAAGGCACAATTCCATCACACTAATAGTGGGAGACTTCAATACCTCACTGAGCCCATTGGACAAGTCAACTGTGAAGGGGCATGAGAGACAGCAACACCCTAAAGACAGAACCTAAAGGAAGTAGGGTAGATGGGCCAGGCTTGTTTACAACTGAGGGGCCCTTGTCTTAAGTAAACAAGACAGGGCCTAAAGGACATAAGGTAGACAGCACCTAAAGGACGTAAGGTAGACAGGCCAGCTGGTCCTAAGTAAACAAGACAGGCTAAAGGAAGTAAGGTAGGCATGGCCAGGCTTGTTTGGAAACTTTTCTGATTGGCTCTAACTATTTGACCTTTAAAATGATTGGCTGCCTGTTTCATGCCGTGGGTGTTCCCTTGTGGTTTTTGCCTTTATAAGTTGCTGTAGTGCATACAATAAAGGAGATCGACTGTGACTGACTCCACATCTGTTTGAGTGTCTCCAGGACACAGGAGGCTGCTAGGTGGGGCAGACTGCACAGCTGTCTTTCCCCTTCCATCTGGTTGCTGTGCAGGGCAGGACCCTACAAACTGAACAAAGAATAAACAGAGAGACATCTGAACTGAATAATACAATACACCAAATGGACCAGACAGACATCTACCAAATATTCCACCAAAACCACCAAAGAATATACTTTCTACTCAGCACCCCAGGAAACATTCTCCAAAATCAACTATATATGAGGACACAGAGCAACCTCAGGAAATAAAAAAATATTTAAATAATTCCATGCATCATATCAGACCACAGTGCAATAGAGCTGGGTTTTTTTTTGGGGGGGGGGCTACATAGCAATATTTTAATCTCAAAAGAAAAAAAATCACAAAAGACAGACTTAAACAGAATTATAAGTCCTGGGTTGGATGCCCAACAGCACAAGAAAAAAGAAATTTAGAACAAATATTGTTTATAGTATAAGAATACAATATCCATTCAATTGTAATTGTTACCTTTATTATTTTACAATATATTTAAAAAAATGCCATTCTAGTTGGCCGTTAACTGCTGCTATATTGATCTGACTTAAAAGAATACTTTAGAACACACAAAAACATCAAGCTGAATTACCTACTTGCTACTAAACCCAATTACTATAAAGCGGTTATACTTTTTTAAATAAGATGTGTATAATGTCTTATATATTATAATATATATTAAAATACAGAAAGTAAAACTTTTGCCTTAATGGTCTATATATTTTTAGTCTTTTTTGTTCTTTTGATAACATTCGTAGGTTCTGTCATCTATATCTATTGCATTACACACTGGGCCCATGAAAACTTGTATTTTCCTTTTGTGCATATCACCTGAATCAGAGACCAGACACATGAGAAATAAATGTCCTAAATACCAATACCTCTCCCTCCCAAAAATCACAATGCCAATGAACACAGAATCCTTCTTGGTGATGGTACTTTACAATTATTTTTCAGAATCCTTCTTGGTGAAGGTATTTTACAATTATTTTTCTTAAGTGACACTGGATGCTTTGAATTTTCTCTAAAAGAGAACCAACAAAAATACAAAGAAACCCCCCGAAGTCCAATTTTAATCTCACATTCTCCAAGTAGCAAAATAGCAGCTCTACAAGGTTTAAGGTATATATCTATATATTCTATCTCTCTTTGAATTTGTTTTCTATTTAAATCGTATATGCTGGATTCCAAAAAGAACATATTAGTGCCAATATATTTTTAGAACCTTAGGAAAAGGCATACATAATGCTAATTAGTTCTTATCTTTTAAAATAATATATGATGTGTGTATATATGATGTATTTTACCTTCACTGAAGTCCATTTTTTTCTGGCTAGATGTGAGAAATAAAATTAAGGGACCAGTGCTGGTTTTATGTAATTTGTTAATATTTTAACACCAGAAACAGCCCTACTTAGCTACAAGAACACATGGAGACTAAACACACTACGTCCTGAATAACCAAGGGGTGAAAGAGGAAATTGATAGAAAGAAATAAAAGATTCCTGCGATCTAAATGAAAGGATGAAAATACAATGCAAACACCATCGGGACACAAATCTTAAAAGCAGTTTGTGCCTATTGAGAGGAAATTGTATACTCTTAGAGTGCTATGCTGTTAAGAAAACAGAAAGAACACAAATAAATGACTTACACTTGCGCCAACAAAAACTCTTTGAGAGGCAGGCCAACAAATGGTATCCTGAAACCCAGCAGATAGAAGAAATTAACAAAAAAACAGAGCATAAAATTAAAGAAATAGAAACATAGAAATCAATACCAAAAAAAAAAAAAAAAAAAAAAAAAAAAAAAGGAATCCAAGAGCTGGTTCTTTGAAAGGATAAATAAGACTGACAGACCTCTAGCCCAGTTGACTGAAAGAAGGAAAGAGCAGCTCCAAATCAACCAAACTAGAGATGAAAAGGGAAACATCACAAGAAACAGCAAAATGTAGGAATGAAACTTTGCCTGGCTTGAGGCAAGGGCCTGTAAGACCTGTCCCACAGAACCTCCAAGAGTTATCTGATATCTCTGTGGGCATTCAGTTGTCTCTGTGAGTTATCTATAGCTCCTGAAGGTCTGGGATATTGCAGTGTTTTCTTGCCTCACCTATCCCTGCAAAGTTCAAGAACCAGATGGCCCCTTCCCTTGAGGTATTGAGCAAAATGTCATACCTCTAGTTTACCGGTTGCAAAAACAGGTGCTCTACAACCCCCCGGTAGGAGCCAAGGTGGATAGCCCCTCCCTTCTGCCTGCCCCCCACTTCCTTGCCCAGAGCACGCTAACCTTTTGGTATATAAACACATTGCTGGCATGAATAAAAGAGAGAGTTTATCTCCTGAACTTTCTTTGAGTCTGTGTCTTTCTTTTCCCATTGGGTAATTTTCTCATGGTCTCCTCCCCACTCTTTGCCAGAGCTAAGCCCAGAGACTGTTGGCCTTCAGGCAGGAGATAGCCTTAAATCTAGCAGTCCTGTAGAACTGCCAGCCTGGTTGTCAGAGGGAAGAATATCATGTGGAAGAATAATCATGTGTGGGGCCACACATGATTAAAGGAACATCAGATGATAGAAACGACCCACAGCGAAAGATTCAGACAACCCTATAGGAATACTTCAAAAACTTATTTTCTGCTAAATTTGAAAGCCCAAGGGACATAGATGAGTACCTGACATCATGGAATACACAAAGACTTAACCTGGAAGAGATTGCCAGCTTAAATAGACCCGTAATTTAGGAGGAAATTGAAACTGTGATTTAAAAGAACAAAAACAAAAACAAAAACAAAAACGAAAAATATTCCCAACCAAAAAAAGTCCAGATCCAGATGGATTCACATCAGAATTCTTTTTTTAATCTTTTATTGAAATTTTATGCATTTCATACATCACTTCTCAGTTCAATCCAGACTCATTTCCCCCTCCATGTCCCTCTCTCCTCCAAAGTTCATGTAGTCTGCCATACATATCCAGTTGGTTTCTCCTTCTGAGCCTTTTCAAAGTTTTTCAAATGAGAAGATTATTTTGGGGGAGGAAGAATTCTACTGTTTCAGTCAATTACCTGCCCCAGTTTTTGTTGTTGTTGTTCTCTCAAATCTGTATTGTTTCACCATATGCATGTATATATGTCACACATGTACTAAAATCATGTCCTCTGAAAATAAACTATATGTTATTTCCAAATCATATTTCAGGATCCACATTTTTCCCTTTTAATTTTATATTGCTCTAGAATATGCAAATATACCCTCCACACTTGTACCAAGATTATAAAGTCTGAAAATATGTAGTATGTTAGTTCTAGAGTCCATTAAGGGATTCATATTCTAAGAACACAGTTGCTTTTAGATAAAGAGAAATATAACATTGTTATTCATTTTGCCTTACTTGATATTAGTAGCCACAAATGAGGGATACCATTTGTTGTTTGTTTTCCTGGGACTGTGTTACCTCACTTGGCATAATATCTTCTAGTTCTGTCCATTTACCTGCAAAGTTCATGATGTCATATTTCTTTACCACTGCATAGAACTCCATTGTGTAGATATACCACATTTTCCCTATCCACTCATTGGTTGGGGGCTCTTGAGTTGAAGAGAGTTGCAGTAATCATGGCTGTGCATGTATCTCTGCAGTAGGATGAGTCTTGTGGTTATATATCCAGGAGTGGTATGACTGGGTCAAGTGGTAGGCTCATTTTCAGTCTTTTAAGGATTCTCCACACTGTTTTCCATAGTTATTTTATAAGTTTATATTCCCACCAGCAGCGGATGAGTGTTCCCCTTTCCCCATAACCTCTCCAGCATTTGGCACCATTTGTTTTCTTGATCCTAGCCAGTCTTATTGGAGTGACATGATATCTTAAAGTGGTTTTAATTTGCATTTCCTTAATTATTAATGATGTCGAACACTTTTTAAGATGTTTCTCAGCCATCTTTACTTCCTCACTTGTGAAGTTTCTGTTCAGCTCTTTACTCCATCTCTTGAGTGGGTCATTTGTTTACCTCTTTGTTTTTCGAGTAGTTTATATATTCTGGAAGTTAGTGCTCTTTCAGATGGATCAGTGGTGAAGGTTTCCTCCCATTCTGTTGGTTTTCTCTTCTCTTCACTGATTGTTTCTTTCACTGAACAGAAGCTTTTGAGTTTAATGAGGTCCCACGTGTCAATTGTTGATTTATTTCCTGAACAGCTGCTGTTTGATTTAGAAAGTATTTTCCTACCCCTGTTCCTTGTAGGTTGCTGTGAATATTTTCTTCTAGCACCTTCAGAGTTTAGGGTTTCACATTGAGGTCTTTGATCCATTTGGAGTTTATTTTTGTACAGGGTGAGAGGTAGGGATTTAATTTTTTCTTCTACAAGTGGTGATCCAGTTTTGCTAACACCATTTACTGAAGATGCTGTCTTACATTCATTGTGTCTTCTTGAACCCTTTATCAAATATGAGGTGACTGAAATCGCACTGTGGTCTGACAGAATGCATGAAATAATTTCAATCCTTTTGTATTTGTGGAGGTTTTTTCTGTGTCCCAGTATGTGGTCGATTTTGGAGAATGTTCCATGGGGTGCTGAGTAGAAAGTATATTCTCTGGTGTTTGGGTGGAATATTGGGTAGACGTCTGTGAGGTCCATTTGGAGTAATGTATTGTTCAGTTCAGATGTCTCTCTGTTCATTCTTTGTCCAGTTGAACTATCCAAAGTGCTCAGTGGGTATTGAATTCCTCCACTATTATCATTCTGGGATTAATCCCTTCCTTAAGGTATGAAGGATTGTGTTTATAAAGTTCAGTGCACTGGAGTTTGGTGCATATATATTTATGATTGTGAAATCTTGATGATTAATTGTTCCTTTTATAAAGATGTAATGGCCCTCTTTGTCTTTTCTGATTAGTTTTACTTTGAGGTCTATTTTGTCTGATATTAGAATGGCAACCTCTGCTTTCTTTTTGGTACTATTTGCTTGGAATATCTTTTTCCATCCTTTTACTTTAAGTCGGTGCCTGTGCTTGAGGGTGAGATGGGTTTCTTATAAAGAGCATACAGAAGGATTCTGTTTCCTAATCCATTCTCCCAGTCTATGCCATTTGATTGGGGAGTTTAGACCATTAATATTTAAGGTCATTATTGAGACATGTGTGTTTCTTCTGTTCACCTTATTTTTGTTTGCATTCTTGGTCTAGGTTTGGATTTTCACAGTTTTACTTTTATTAATTTCTCTCTCTAGATGCTTGGAGATAAGTGCTCCTTTCCTCTGTCTCTTTTGAATTGTTTTGAGTATTTTCTGAAGGGTCTTTTTTTGGCCATGTATTCTTTCATTCTGTATATATCATGAAAGACTTTTCTTTCTACTTCAACTATAATTCACATTTTTGCTGGGTATAGTAATCTGGATTGGCATCTATAGTCATTTAGTACTGGGAAATGCATTTGTCCATGTTCTTCTGGCTTTCATAGTTTGCGTTAAGAAGTCAGCTGTTATTTTGATTGGTTTCCTTTATATGTAACTTGCTGTTTTTCTCTTGTGGCTTTCAGTATCTTGTCTTTGTTTTGGGTACCTAGTGTTTTTAACTATAATATGGCATGGGGAATTTGTTTTCTGGCCTTGTCTATTTGGAGTTCTATGCACTTCTTGTATTTGTATGGGTTTTTCTCTTTTCAGTTTAGGGAAATTTTCTTCTATTATTCTGTTGAAGATCTGATCAATACCACAATACCATTGTTCTAGGATTCTTCTCCTTCCTCTATCCCTGTGATGCAGAGGTTTGATCTTTTCATAGTGTCCCAAATTTCCTGATTGTTCCATCTTGGGTTTTTAAAATTTTTTCATAATCTTTGATCTTCCTAGTTTTTCCTTGCTATCTTCCAGGCATGACATTGTGTTTTCTGCTTTGTTCAATCTGCTTTTGAGTCTTTCTCCCATCCTTTACTATTGATTGGATGAGTATTCAGTTTCCTTTTTTGTTTCATCTTGTAATTTCTTTAGTATTTCCGCTTCTTTTTGGAGCTTGTCTTTCTCTTCTGGTTTTGCTCGTCAGTTTCTCTTTTCATTTCAGCATGGGATCTTTTCAGTGTTTCTATTTCCTTCTGCAGTTGGTCATTCTTTCCCTCTACTTCCTTTCTGAGTTCGTCATTCTTTCCCTCCAGTTCCTTCCAGAGTTTGTCATTCTTTCCCTCCAGATCCTTCCTGAGCTCTTTATTTTCTTATTTTAGTTCTCTGATTTGTTATTTATATTCTTTTATTTCTTTGATTATGTCTATAATTGTTCTTCTAGGATCTGTGTCCTGAGTTCCTTCCAGCAAGATCTCGTAGGTATCTTCTATAAGACTGGTAGTGTCAGGTGGAGATTTATTATGCGTTTTTCTCATGTTTTTTTTTTTCTTTGTGTTTTTTTTTTTTGGCATATGGGTTTATTTTATTTTATTGTTTGTATTCTGTCCAAATCTCAAATATTTCTTTATTGTATTGAAAGTTTAATTTGCTTGTTTCCTTTTTTTAATGGAAGGCTGGTTTTGTTAGGTTTCCAGTTTTCTCTTTTGGTTATATATTGGGAGGTTCAGCTGGCTCTTCCCTTTCTTCTAGAGGTTCTCCAGAAGTCCTATTCCCCAGGTGCTGAGCTGCCTCCTCCCTCTGTGCCTAGTGAGGGTCTGGCTGGCAGGGTGACTCTGCTCCGCCCCTGTGCATGCTGAGCCAGGTGTGGCTGGCTGCCTGGCAGGCAACAGGCCACATCCGGGGAGTAATGTTGTGCTCCTCTATTCACCAGGTGCCAACCTGCCTCCTCTCTCTTGACCTGGTCGATGTCTGGCTGGCTCTTACAGCAGAATTCTATAAGACTTTTTCTTTTTTTGGTGGAGATGCCAGGAATCAAACCCGGGACATTTAATGAAGACCTACAGCCACCACTACTCAGATTATTCAAGAGGATAGAAACAGATGGTAATCTCCCAAATTCCTTCTATGAAGCCAACATCACTCCAATACCAAAAGTAGACAAAGATACAATCCAAAAAGAAAACTATAAACCCATTTCATTAATGACCATAGATGCAAAAATTCTCAACAAAATACTTACAAACCACATGTAGGCAAATATCAAAAAGATCATACACCATCACCAAGCTGGATTCACACCAGAGATAGAGGGATGGTTCAACATATGTAAATTAATAAACATAAAAAAGCACATAAATGAACTGAAAGACAAAAACCACCCAGTCATTTCAGTTAGGGAAAGGCACTAGACAAAATTCAGCATGCCTTCATGTTTAAAGTCCTGGAGGGAATTGGACTGGAGGGAACATTCCTCAACACAATTAAAGCCATATACAATAAACCCACAGCCAGTATTATCCTAAATAGGGAAAAACTAGAAGTGTTCCCCTTAAAGTCAGCAACCCTGCATGGCTGCCTCCTATCCCCACTCCTTCTCAATATAGTGCTTGAAATGCTCATGAGAGCAATAAGACAAGAAAAGGAAATTAGAGGAGTACTACTTGGAGAAGAGGAAGGCAAACTATCCCTTTTTGCAGATGACATGATAGTTTACCTAAGGGATGCCAAAACCTCCACCAGAAAACTCCTAGAAACCATCAACAGGTTCAGTAATGTGGTGAGATACAAAATTAAGTTAGAAAAATAAGTAGCCTTTCTTTATGCCAATAACAAGCCATTGGAGAAGAAATACAAGGAGACTTTCCCACTCACAATAGCCTCCAAAAATAAATTATATAGGAACAAACCTGACCAAACATATTAAAAATCTCTACTGTGAAAATTTTAAGTCCCTCAAAAAGGAGATTGAGGAATATACTAGAAGATAGAAGAACCTCCCATGCTCAGGGATTGGAAAAATTATTATAATAAAAATAACCACCCTGCCCAAAGTAATACAGAAATTCAATGCAATCCCAATTAAAATCCCCACAAACTTCTTCACAGACCTAGAAAAAAAACCCTAAAGTTCATATGGAGAATCAAAAGTTCCCCAGATAGTCAAAGCAACCCTGAGCAAAAAAAAGCAATATGGGGGGGGGGGATCATCATAACAGACTTCAAACTATATTACAGGGCTATTATCATAAAAACAGTCTGGTATTGGCACAAAAACAGAACAGTGGGTCAATGGAAAAAATTGAGGCTCTGTACCTGAGCACATCCAATTTCAGCCACCTCATATATGACAAAGGGGTCACGAAAACACATCCAATTTCAGCCACCTCATATATGACAAAGGGACCATGAAAACTCAGTGGAGGAAAGGTAGCATCTTCAGCAAATGGTGTTTACATAATTGGATCACCACTTGTAGAAGAATTAAACTAAACCACTACTTCTCACCATGTACAAAATCTATTCCAATTGGATCAAAGACCTGAATGTGAGACCTGAAACTCTGAAAATGATAGAAGAAAGTGTTGGTAGTAACCTACAAAATATAGGTGTAGGAAAAGACTTTCTAAGTAAGACAGCAGCTGCACAAATATAAAGTCAACAATTGACAAATGGGACCTTATTAAAATCAAAAGCTTCTGTACAGGGAAAGAAACAATCAAAGAAGTGAAGAGAAAACCCACAGAGTAGGAGGAAAACTTCACCAGTGATACAGCTAATAGAACATTAACACCCAGAGTATGTAAAATACCAAAAGTTAATGGAGGAAGGAAACAAATGACCCACTCAAAAGATGCAGTCAAGAGCTGAACAGAGACTTCACAAATGAAGAAGTAAAGAATGCTGAGAAACATTTTTAAAAGTGTTCAATATTGCTAATAATTATGGAAATGCAAATTAAAACCAACTTAATATTTCATCTTACTCCAGTTAGACTAGCTATGATCCTGAAAACAAAGGCTACAAAATGCTGGAGAGGTTGTGGGGAAAGGGGAACACTCATACACCGCTGGTGGAAATGCAAACTCCTGCAACCCCTATGGAAATCAGTGTGGAGAACTCTTAAGAAACTGAAAATGAGCCTACCACCTGACCCAGTCATACCACTCCTGGGTATATACCCACAAGACTCATCCTATTACAGAGATACATGCACATCTTTATTTATTGCAGTTCTCTTCACAATAGCAAAGAGCTAGAAGCAACCCAAATACCCTTCAACTGACCAGTGGATGGAGAAAATGTGATACATCTACACGATAGAATTCTACGCAGCAGTAAAGATGAAATCATGAGCTTTGCAGGTAAATGGATGGAACTCAAAGCCATCATGCTAAGTTAAGTAACACAATACCAGAAAAACAAAGATGAATGGTATCTCTCATTTGTGGATGCTAGCAACAAATCCCTAGTCGAAAGACAAGCTGAGCAAGGTAAATGTTTCACTTTTTTTTCATCTGAAAGCAACTGTGTTATTATAATGTAAATCCCTTAAAGGGCTCTAGTAGTAACTTATCACTTATTTTTAGACTTTGTATTTGTGGTATGTTGATGGAGGGTATATTTTCATACTTTAGAGTAATATAAAATTCAAGGGAAAATGTGAACTCCTAAACATATTTTGAAATTAACATACAGTTAATTTTCAGAGATCATAATTTTGGTATATATGTGATGTTTATATAGGCATATTTTGGAACAATACAAATAGGAGGGAACAACAATAAAATGACTGGGTCAAAGAACTGACTGAAACACTTAACTTCTGCCCAAACAATAAACCTCTGCAGAGAAAAACTTTAAAAAGACTGAGAAAGAGATACAAGACATGTATGGCAGATTGTATGAACTTGGGTGGTCTGGAGGACATGGAAAAGGGAATGTGTCTAAATTGGACTGAGAAGTGATGTATGAAATACACAAAACATCAATAGAAATATTTTATTTAAAACTCAATATAAAAATCGAATATAAAATAGATTTAGAACATTTACATGATGTAGTCATTGATTTTAGGCATTGTTATTTTAAAAGAACTGTCATCTTTTATAGAGGGTACTGATTCTTGATTCACTTATGTCTTTTGGTTACAGGGTCTGCTGCCTGACTAGTGATTTGTATAACAAGATCTCCATGGTATACTTTGTGTTGACAAATATTTGGGGAAAATTTGAGATTTTATCCACTTTCTTGAGAAACATATACTTAATATTTTACAAATGAGTCTTCCTTTGTTTATGTCAGGCAGGTTATCACAAAATTAAAAAGTTTCAAATTACTAAACCAAAAATACATCAGTTGTTGTAGACTTACTACCACTGTACATGACGTCTGTAACAAACAACTATACTCTCTTTAGCTAACCTTCACAGGCTGGTCCCTCTATATTTAGTGTGAATCTGACTATTCCCCAAGATTCCCATGAACTCAAGTGTTCTATCACAGGGGGTACATATAGCATATGGACAACTGGACAACCCATCAGACGTGTCACAGCACACCTGGCTGAGAAATCAATGAATGGCAAAAGCAGGGCTCTTTAACATTTATTTACACAGCCATTTTAACTTGGAGAGATTTATCTATTTATAGTTTTTCAAGGTTTGGTGATTTTCCTTATCCATACCCCCCAAATGTTTTAATTACCTTTAATATTGAAATGAAGAGAGAGAGAGAGAGAGAGAGAGAGAGAGAGAGAGAGAGAGAGAGAGAGAATGTAACCAGTATTGAGATCTGGCAACTTTCATGACCCAATGAAATCATATGGAAGGTATAAAGGACAGAAAGTAGTGACAAACATAATACATTTGATATCATCATATTTTATGCTGCAAAACACACAACTGTTCTTGAAAGTATTATAAAATTGGTAGGCAGCAGATATAAACAAATAAAGCATTTGAGTCCTAGTATCATTATTGTTTCATGTTTCCTGAATTAACCACTAGTTTGATATGCAAGTCTGAGTGTATGTGAAATATAGTATATACACATCAATCTCTGACATATAACCTGCTAGATATTTCTTATCCTTATATTATTTGGGAAATAATTCAGCCCAGAGAGAATCAGCAGTAACTTCCAGAGGATAGAATGAGTGAGTAGATCCTAGGAAACAGAAGAAAAAAGGAAATCCTAAAGCATCTTGCATCACCAACACAGAGCCCCATGGAGACGGGGTCTGGGTCCTTTCTGCCCCATTACTGTCTGGAATCCAGAAAGAACACATCACTTTCAATAAATGTCCAAGACATTGCTAACTTTAAGATATAGTAAGGAAGGCCCAGTGGTGGTGATATCCCTCCCCACTAGCTAAGGAATACCTGAGGCTCCTCCCTCAACTCCAGGCTAGGCTTCCCTAGGCTTCCCTGCTCTTAGAGCCAGATACAGACATTTGCAACCAGCCCTGGAGAGCTTGTAGATGGACCCCATGTGATGCAGAGGTTCTGTGAGTTCAACTCTCCCACTGAGTGTATGAGGTTGACCTCTGTTCAGTGGTGAGATTCCCTTACTGCTAGTCAGCAGTAGCAGAATCCCAGACTCCTATCCACTACCTAGGGAACACCTGGGGCCCTACCTCAGTTCTAGGCTGTGTTTACTCGCCCCTAACCCAGATCCAGATATTTGCAACCAGCCTGGGGGAGCCAGTAGGCAGACCCTGCATGTTGCACGGTTCAAACCTGTTGGATTGTTACCTATCTTGGGCCTCTGAAGGAGCTCCTGATTAGTTGGGTGAGAATTGGTCTCTCCATTAAAAAATTAATCAGAAGTGAGAACCTGAAGCCATGACTAACCAGCCTTTCATACCTCATAGAAGACAATAAAGGCATCTGAAGAATACAATCAAAGTCATTTTCCAATTCAAAAAAGAAACACTTGAGTTTCTTATCAGAACCAGAAACAATGAAAGCAATCCACATGCCAAAATCACAAAGAAAAAACAATAACATGAAAAACTTAAATACTAAGTTTCCACTAAACATTACCAGTCCTGTAGAAGACTCATATAATGAGGACCTCCTAGATATAACCCAGGACACAGATCTTAAAAGAACTATCATAAATATGATCAAAGAATCAAGGAATTTAAAGAACACACGAACAAACAAGAGGACTAAAAGAAGACAAGGATAAACTAAAAGAATGTAATGATGAACTTTGGAATGAATTCATGAAATATAATAAATAGTGAAGAAAACTCAAGCTGAAATAAAAAAAAGAAGTGCAACACTCAAGCCATCTGGAAAGAATGGGAGATAGCCTCAGTAACAGAATAAATGACACAGAAAATAGACTATCAAGACTGGAAGATAACATGGAAGAATTGGACCATTCAAGCAAAAATTATGAACAATTTTTAAAAAACAAAGGAATGGAATAGTCAAGAAATGTTGGACACCATGAAAAGATCAAAACTACACATTATACTTATAGATGAAGGAGAAGAATCTCAGGACAATGGTATATTCCAGATCTTCAACAGAATTGTAAAGGAAAATTTCCCCAATTTAAGGAAAGACATTCCCATACAAATACAAGAATCACATAGAACTCCAAATAGGCAGATGGATATGGGTTTAGATTTGTCAGTTTAAAGGCAGCAATCACCTGCTGGTTAAAGAGCTCCAGTTTGGGTTCAGTTTGGTTTAGTCTCCCAATAAAACCATGTTTTTGCTCTCAAGAGAAAGATTAAATTTTTACAGCTTTTATTAAATTATAATTTAAATGCAATAAAATTCACTTCTTAAAATGAATAATTCAAGGAATTCTGATAAATATATACAGAATAATGAGTGACAACAATGTATAAATCATATTCACTACAGAAAGCTCCTATATGTCCTCATAAAATCAGTTTTCCTTTTAAATTTTTGCAAATTTCATACACTATATTTTCCTCATGTCTAAATCCCCTAACCCATAATGCATCACTCCTAAACCTGTCTGCTAAATTCCATATATTCCATATATTGTTATATATATTAGGGCCTATGGAGTCAAATTTGTATCTCCGCCCTTTGGAACTGGTCCATTCGTTGGAGCCTGGTTAACCTATGTAGTATCACACACACAAAGAAGACTGACTCTCCCTCTCCCAACAGCTATTGGTGGGCAGTAGTTCCTCAGCTATGGTTGGGGCCTCAATTAAGATCTTTCTGATTAGATTTTCAAGCAACAGCCAGAGAGGAAAGAGAATAAAGACCTTGGTAGCAGGCTTGTCACTCCATAGGAAACTACTTAGCTGACCTCTGATTAAATACAGACAAGGGAAATTCCACTTAATAGAGGAAATAATAGTTTTTAAAAATGTATACTATTTTATTTTTAGACAATATTTACCATTATTTCAAAAATTATTTAACAGTATTTTTTTTCTTCTGAGTCAAGGGAATAGAAAATGAGAAAGATGAGATTCTATTTGTTGTTCTGTGGAGTTGTAAATAAAATGGATTGCACAAATGTTAGGAGAACAATTATAATAAGTGCCACCATGGGAGAAACAAGCAAGACAAGAAGCATAATAAAGGAATTTGTCAATGTCAATATGATCAGGAAAAATGTGAATGAGTAATAACTGGGCATAGATATGAATAAGGGGCCATTGTGTTTAAGAAGGACATGATGTAAAGATGCATTCCAAACAGAAACAAATGTGTGTGCAACGGCCCTGTGAGGGAGAGAACTGTATAGTGTAAAAAACAAAAAACTAAAAAACAAAACAAACCAAAAATAAACAATGCAGAGGAAAGAGCAGAGTGGACAGAACACTGGTACAAAGATGTTTCACGTGGTCAGAAGCTAGAGACAAAGGTTTGTTTACATTAATTTTAGGGTACAATCCAGGGCCCTGATTTCAATTGCCAGCAAAACATACACACACACACACATAAACACACACACACACACACACACATACACACACACACAGCATAAAAGCCCAAGAAGAACTCTGGGTGGTGGATGGTACCACAGGAGAAGAGAAGGAGAGAAATGGGCCAGGTAAACATATTCAAATACAGTTATATACATACATAAAATTAGGAAAATTCACACCATTCTATGTATGTTAATTAAATTAAATAATGAATAACCAAAATAAATATTTTAATGTTTTAAAATGCCCCTACGGCTGCTGTAACACAGGTGTCTTCCATTTCAAACAACTCACACATTTTGGAAAAGAACAAATACAATGAACATAGAGACCCACATATTTTATGAGCAAGCATCTACAGAGAGGAGTGCACCACGTGTTCTCCCTGTAGTTGTCTTTGGGGCTCAGAAGATCATCAAAGTCTACACATTAAATTCTTCCTGGTAGCTATTTGGATTCTTGATATCACAGCCCACAATAGCTGTTACTAAGCCTAAATGGACTTTCCAGGAGAAAGAAAATTATAAAATCAAGCAAATGTAGCAGTTTATCTTTGGTTAGATATGACCATTGGAAGAATCTGTTGGATCAATCACTTGCCACACCCTCCAGTTCCTCTTATTTTTATTATATCACAATCAACTCAGTGCAAACTTTACATGGAAGAAGCAAAAGATGCAGGAGAAATTTGCTCAGGGCACTGAGGAAAGCCTCTGGAATACAATCTCTGGGAGACAGAGGCTAGAGCCATCGAGAAAGAACTCAGTTGCCTGACTTAACATGGTAGATAGCACTAATCTTTTGTTCTGTTAAATGTAAGCATGGGGTTAGAGAGAGGGATCAGCAGTTAAAAAGGCTTCCACTTATGCCAGAGGACCTGGATTCAGTTCCCAGCACCTTCATGGCAACTAGCAACCACATGATGCTCCAGTTCCATAGTTTTCAACAAGCTCTTCTGGCCACCACTGACATTGCGTGTACTTGGTGCACTTACATGGAAGAAAAACATTCATACACATAAATAATTAATTAAAAAAATAAATGCTAGGGGCTGGAGAGATGGCCTAGCGGATAAGAGCGCCGACTGCTCTTGCAGAGGACCCAGGTTCGATCCCCAGCACCCACATGGCGGCCGAGAACCGTCTGAAACTCCAATTCCAGGAGAACTCCAGTTCCAGGGGAATCCGAGACCCTC
>VZQC01011008.1:192603-290002 GCA_009823505.1 Rhizomys pruinosus | reverse complement strand
CGTTTGGTGCATATATATTCATGATTGTGAGGTCTTCATCCTGTGATTTCTTTAGTATTTCCATTTCCTTTTTGAGCTTCTCAGTCTCTTCTTGGTGCTCCTTACTTCATTGGTTGGCTTCCTTTTTCAGTTTTTCTACTTACTTTTGGAGTTTGTTTTTTTCTCCCTCTAGTTCTTTCTGGAGTTTGTCAATCCCTTCCTTTAGCTCTTTCCAAAGTATGTCATCATATCCCTCTAGGTCCTTTTTTAGTTTTTAATTCTCTCTTTAGTTCTCTGAATTCTTCTTTATTTTCTTTAATTTCTCTGCATAGATCTGCAATTATTCCTCTAAGATCTGTTTCTGGGGTCACCTCCAGGGGGATCCCATTGTAGCTATCTCCTACAGGGTTGTTAGAGCTAAGTGAGCAATTATCCTGCATCTTTCCCATGTTGTCCCTTTTTCGTGTCCCTGGCATAATGGGTTTCCCTTTTGTGATTCAAATCACAAATGCCTTTTCATTGTGTTGAAGGCTGAAGGCTTGTTTTGTTTTGCTTACCTCCTTCAGATGCTTTTTTTTTCCCCCTTCTTTGTTTATGGAGTGTTGACTTGTCTAGGTTTTAGGCTTTCAATTTTGTTTATATATTGGAAGTCTAAGTCACTCTTCCTTTCCTGTTCTAAGGGTTCTCCAAAAAAATCCACTTGGATACTCTCTTCTCAATTCCAGTTGGTGGGGGGGAGGGATGCCTGACTTAGCCCATGCCCCATACCTGTCTGGAGCGGCACCAGGCTCCTCTCCATGCACCAGGTGATCCTAGCCAGCAAGTCCAGAAACTGAGCCCCCAACACACGACCTCACTATGGCACCTGAGCCAGACCCCATGACTGTTTTCTAATGAAGTAGTTCTTTATCAATTTTTCTGTTCCTTTTCACTGCCTTTCCTGATAACAGCATTTAACTTGTCTCCTCTCTTAACATATAAATCATACCTTTAAAATGTCTGCATTAGTTGCTTCAGACTTTGAAATATTCACTTAGAAGCAGTCCATGTCCTTGTTTAAACAAAGCCCCATGCCTCTTGCTGGCTTCCTGGGGAGTACAATCCTTTGCATGGTTAGCTCCCCTTCTCCCTGGTCACTGAGCTGTTTGCTGTTACTCTTAGTCAGAAGTACTAGTCATGCAATGCAAGAAAGGGATTTTATTTTGCTTTTTTCATCCTTCCTCTGACATGCTTCTATTCTTTATGCAGATGAAAGGTTCTGACTTTTCTCTTTTCCCATCTCTTTGAAGAACATGTAACATTTCTTGCAAGGCAGAACCACTGACCACAAACTCCCTGAGTTTGGCTCTGACTGAGAAGTCTTTAGTTCCCTCTTTTTTGCTGAAGAGCCATTCACTCTCTTGTTATATGATTTTGAGTTACTGGTCTTTTTCTTCAGTGCTTTAAATATTTCTTTTCATTATCTTTCATGTTTGGTTTCTGAGGGATATAAAGCCCCCAGTCCTGTGATTTGATGTTTACTGTTAGTTTTCAAAAATCTTCAGCTATTAGTAAGTCAAATATTTCTCTGATCCTCCCTGTATTTCTCCCCCAACCCCACTCCTGGTATTTCCTTTTGTGATTGACACACATTTTGGGATATTTCATTCTTTTTCTTTATTCTTTTCATATATTTTTTCAGTTTGAGGACTCTCCCCTAAATGATCTTCCAGTTCTTTTTTTTAACTGTGTTCAGTCTCCCAATATGCCAACTAGAGGCGTTCCATTATTAACCGTTTTTACTTTAGCTGAAGACATTGCAGGCTAGCCTGTCCTCACGTGCTCTTCTCTCTGATGCTGCTGTTAGAGATGTTCATTCTAGTTGTTAAATATTATCAATAACAAAATAAATGTTGAGGAAACAGTAGGACTTAACATTTATCCCTTTTGTAATTACAACATAGAAGACATGATATAGGCCACATCTTTGCCTCCAGTACGAAAATGATGGAAAAAGACATTGGTAGTTTTTTATTGTTATTTCATGTCTAGATGTTTGCTCTCTCTCCATTCCCACGAAATTGCAAATGAGCACAGAGAGTAAGGAGCACCCTTAACATGCAGTTTTCCAGAAGCCCAGGGACATTAGTCATATCCATAGTCACTCTAGATCATCAATTATTCTCACTCACTAGAAAAAACTAGCAGTGCTTTAAAGATTATGGGTTAACAGGTACCAGAGGAATATGAAACCTGATTACTCTGAACTTTGCCCAGCAGAAAGCAAGTCTTTCCTGCTCTCACATTTTAGACCATCAGCTAATTTCCCTTTGTACATTGGGACACGGCATGGAAAAGATTAGGTGATTACATGCAAACCTAGATGGCAGGCAGATGATCACCTCCCACTGAGGTCTTTCCTGAAGGTCCAGTGTCCTATAGGGAACATGGCTTTTTTGTCCCCATATTAACTTTTACTTCAATCATATATAAAGTGCTATGACCAATAGGAATTTTCATTTATGAAATCAGGTCTTCTGGAACCTTTGCAAATATGCAATAAGGAGAGAAAATTAATTTTCCCTATCAGCTTGAAATTCATGTCAGAGTTTTCCAAATCCTTACAAAATGTTCTTTTTTGATATAAAATAAATTTTATTTACATAATTTTTATCTACAGACATAACTGCTTTCTTTAGAACAAGAAAATTTAACAAATAACAGATATAGCTTCTTTCATCAAAAATTCTTCAAGCAAGGCAGTACACACGGTCACTTGCATTTAAAATAATATGGTGGTAAATAATATATATTAATATTTTCACCTGTGATTTATTCATTTACCAAACAGACTTTTAAATCATGATATTGGCCACTTGATAAAATGTAAGTATTCAGGAGGAATAGTCAAGAAAGGTAAAGACTCTTCTTTTTGGGGGGGGCATCTTTTCGAGACAGGGTCTTCTTGTAGCCCCAGCTGTCCTGGAACTTGCTCTGTAGACCAGGCTGGCCTTGAACTCACAAAGATCCATCTGCCTCTGCCTCCCAAGTGCTAGGATTAAAGGCAGACGCCACAACACTTGGCTCGACTCTTCTTTAATCACATCTCCTTTAAGGTTTATGAAACAAATTCTATGCAATATCTTCTTTACATCATCATAGATCTTCCACCTTATAAGCTAAGTACAATGATTGTCCTTTTCTCCAACATTTGTTTTATGGATATAATAAGACAAATTGTTCCGCATGTGTTGTTTTCTAAGCCTAGGGAACAACCTGCGGAAGAGGGGGCGTGGTAGAATGTAAGGGCTGCGATTGGGGTGAATGGTGAAACTACAGCAATGTAGTCTGGACACTCATTTGATCAACTTGATTGAACAAACAACCTGTCACCCCCCACTGGATGGTGGGGCTGTAGGTGTTTGGGCAAAACTTCTTGCAAACTGGTTTCACATTAAGGATGCTTGTACTAAAAAAAAAAAAAAAAAAAAAAAAAAAGTAAAAAAAAAACTGAGAGAAAGATGCAGGACAGTTATGCAGAATGCATATCTGGGTATGGATGGGGTGGGTGGGGGGAGGGAAAGGGAAATAAGCCTGAACTGAATTGGAAAAAGATGTCAGATAACAATGCACAAAGCATCAATAAATTAAGTTTAAAAAAAAAAACTAAGGACAATTGTTGGACTGACTTGATTCTATATTAAAAACAAATACCCCTTCATTCTGTAGTATTATATCTTCCATTATAATGGAGTTTATTATAGATAAACGAGACAGAGGTTAAAAAATAAATGTTATACAGGGATAAATAGTTGTTTAGTCACTGGCAATCTAATATCCTAACTAACATTAAGAAAAAAAAAAAACTTGGGTGGAGGGTGTAGCGCAGCCGTTTAAAGGCTGAGAGCTTAAGAACTGCAAAAAAAAAAAAAACCTTTTCAGAACATGAAATTTAAAAAAAAAAAAAATTAAAAAAAAATTTACAAAACAGCATTGCAATAGCAATGTGATTTACCACCATGATGTATACTTAGAGTTTCCATTTGACAAAGAGGTTAAACAACTAATATTACTCTAGCTCAATGAATGAGCAATGCTCCAATAGCAAGTTCCAATCAATTAGCATCACTGTTACACTTTCTGAGTCCTGTCCTCTTTTGCATAGGAACTTGAAAAATAGCCTCTAATTTTCAATATATATTGAAAGATCAAAATTATCTAGGCTTAAAATATTTTTCCAATTGAAATATTTATCATTTCATAATACATTCAACACTGTTTCATAATACATTCAACTTCTCATACTTGACAGACATCAGCACCTTCAGATAAGAAGATTACAGTACAGGGCTGGACTCAGTTGGTAGAGTGTTTGCTTGGCATGTATGAAGACCTGGGTTGGATTCCCATTACCACATATAAACCTGCATGGTGGTGCACTTTTTAATCCCAGCACTTGGGAGTAGAAGAAGGAGGATCAGAAGTTCCTCAGCTACATATAGAGTTCAAGACCAGTCTAAACTGGTTATAAAGGAAAACAGAAGTCCAATGTAGGGGTCAAACTAAAAGTATAAGCAGACTCATCCCTTCACTCAAGCATGGGCTGGCTGTTTTCACAGGAACCAACAGGCCAAGCAGCTGCTTATAAGACCACTTGGTCTATGATCTCAAAAATATTTTGAAAAAAAATTCAACTGCTGAGCTAATATATTAATTAATAAGGTCTGTCTAATAATATTGAATAAATCTACTCTTTAAAGAGTTTAATTTGAACCAGGAAAGATCTGCTAAGAGAAATAAGACATTTATATAAATCATTAAATCTCAAAATTAAAAAAAACACCTAAGTTCATAAAGATGACAAACATAGACTTTATAGTCTTCTTATCTTATTCTCTGTTTTTAACATAAAAATTATGTTCTATGCTTAAGATCTACATATAGTTGAGAAGAATTTAATGAGGGAAAAAAACCTATCACTAAGTTTTGTTTTGTGTGCATGTGTGTGTGTGTGTGTGTGTGTGTGTGTGTGCATGTGTTTGTGTGAGACAGGGTTTTCCTATAGCCCCAGCTATAGGCTGGCCTTGACCTCACAGAAATCTGCCTGCCTCTGTCTCTTAGTGCTGGGATTAAAGGTGTGTGCCACCACACCCAGCTCATGCAATGCTCTTTTAATTAATTACTAACTTGGCTTACCTTGAACACTTCTAATAAAAAGGGAATGTATTCCTACTTATTTATTTACCTGTGTGTATATACGTGTATGTATGACGGGGGATGAGGTATGTGCTTGCCCTTGTGTAGTTCAGGGGCCAGGCATCTTCTTGGTAGTTGTTTTTCTCCTCCCAGCACATGGGTTCTGGCAATCAAACTCAGATGTGGGGATCAGCAAGCCCTTTTCCCCCCCGCAGCCATCTCGCTGACCACCTTTTCTATTTAGTCCTAAACTTCTTTGCGATCTTACATTTTTCTGATTACTTGACTTCTTCTTCTTGTGTGTATCTGGATGGTTCTGACACAAATTTCATCATTCATATCCTGTTGCTGCAGAATCCTACCCTCTGTAAAAAGAAGACTAGAAGAAAATTAATTAGAAAAAGTTAATCTCAGGTTTAGCTGGCCACATTTTCCAACGACGTTAACTACATAGCTGAGGACAGTTCTGGTGTTTTACAAATATTTCAGTCTCTCCAATCTTAGACAATACCAAGAATATACCTGAAGGATGACTAAGCAGGCCACAGTCTATGTTTAGAAAGTCAGTTCTCAGCTGCCACCACTTGTAACTGACAGATAGAGAAGACAGACCTCTTCTTTAGCAGCTCTAGTGTCACTAAAACGTGATCAGTGAACCGAATAGCAGACACATCTGGAAATTTAGTAGGAATGAAGCTTTGAGGCCTCACCTTGGAATTACTGAACCATAACACCAGGGAAGACGCAAACCCTCTGCAGATTGTGTGCATGATACAGTGAGAAGCTCACTTTCTAAAGATAATGCATTCTCTTTCTTTTTCCCCTCCATGGGACTCTAGCTTGCTATTGCCTAAGCATCACGTATGATAATCTGAAAGGCTACTATACCAGCTTCATCTTTCATCATCTTTAGTTATCTGTTTTCTAAAGCCTCATCCTTATTTTCTCATTAATAATCACTCTTAGATTACTGCTCTGAATACATTCAAAGTCAATTCATTTCCACACTTCATTTTCTACCATGTTTCAACCTGGAATGTCATTATACCTAGTCACATCTGTCATGATTATAATTGTTTCAAAATGAAGGCTAAAGGCTGGAGAGAAGGCCTAGCAGTTAAGAGCACCGACCGCTCTTACAGAGGACCCGGGTTCAATCCCCAGCAACCACATGGCAGCTGAGAACAATCTGAAACTCCAATTCCAGGAGAACTCCAGTTCCAGGGGAAATCTGATACCCTCTTCTGACCTCCGCAGCATTGCACGACACGGGTGCACAAACCTACATTCACACACATACAGAAATAAATAAAAAATAAATAAATAAAAAATTAAAAAATAAAATAAAAGCTTTAAAAAAATGAAGACTAAGAACCTACTTCTTCCTTATAACTTCCCTGACTCACCTAGAAATGCATACCTGGAGACAAAGCTCACCTTTTCTCAACCCTGATGTCACACTGTTCAAAGCTCTCTTGTCCTTCCTATAATATTATGATGCGATTTATAATTAAGCATTCCAAGACAATAGAGACAGAGTAAAATGCCATATGCTTATAATTAAAGAGAAGGTTTTGCTTTCCAAGAAGGAAAGCAAAACTTCTGAGGGGGAAAGATACTCCAGTTAGTGAATTCTGGAAATGGACATTGGTTAGTATCAAGTATGACTCATTTGCTATTGCAAAGGAATCATGCTCGTAGACTCCATCATGGATAATGTATCTTCAGACTGTCTATGGTAAAAATGACCTCTAATATATACCTGTCAACTTGTCTCCCATTGGTCAAAAGTTTACACTATTAAAAGGTTAACTATCCCTCTTTTTCAATTGTATTTGAGCCATTCTTCTTGCAGCCTAGCTTTAGCAGCACCAGGAATAATGGAAAGTGAAGTGAAAGAAACTATGAGTATCAAAGGCTAAGGGCCATGGTTGGTCCAGGCCCATTAACAGTTTACTAATCTCTTAGTATGAGGGAACCAGGAGAGACAGAGGTCACAGAGAGAGAGCATGCTGAGAGGCTCTAGATTCTTGTTAGCTGTGACTTACTTGCTCATAAAAGCTATATGGTTTCAAGGATGGAGCTTAGCATTTTACTATTTTCACAATTATAGGTGTTTACCCAAGACCTCATTGGTCCTTCTTGAATGTACTGAAGAAATGCAAAATTATGAGGGGCTTAAAATGAGTATTTAGGGGCTGGAGAGATAGCCTAGCGGTTAAGAGCACCGACTGCTCTTGCAGAGGACCTGGGTTCGATCCCCAGCACCCACATGGGTCTGTAACTCCAATTCCAGGAGAACTCTAGTTCCAGGGGAATCTGAGACCCTCTTCTGACCTCTGTGGCATTGCAAGACACGGGTGCACAAACCTACATGCAGACAGTACATTCATACACATACAGAAATAAATAAAATTTTTAAAAAAGAATAAAAAATGAGTGTTTAGTATGTTGCACTATAATTAAGACAGGAATTATCAAGGGTGAAATGGGGAAATGGGGCTACAGGGGAGGGAGAGAGAAGTTTAGACAGGGAAAGAGAGAGAGGGGAGACATAATGCCTTGTTTGTATAAAAAACAGGAATCATATTACTTCAAAAACCTACTGAAAACTACACATACACCTACATGAGTCAATGCAGATAGATGTAGGCTATATAACAAAAAACAGTGTCAAATGCCAGCTTAAGCCATGGTAGTCCAAGAAACTCCCAAAATTACACAGACTATTGCCATAGCCCTTGACTGCTTCTTAGAACTTGAAGTTAAGACCCTATTACTGATGACAGAACATACTTCAAACACAGGACGTGGAGCGACAGAGCTTTAACTGAGCTGGAAGCCACCTCCCTGAAAACTAGCTCTCATAGTTGTGGAGAACACAATTCAAGCTGCTAAGGGAGAACATCAGTAGATGATCCAAACTCAGCTTTAACGTTTAAACTACATTGGGCCAGTATTGACTCTTTTAACTTGAGGGTAATCAACCGCTACCTAATTGGACCAAAAGCCCACTTAGTAGGAGGGAACTCATGTGTGGTACTATAAACAGTCAAATATACTTGGCTAGAGAAGCCCAAGATCTTAGAGAAACTCCCAAGGCTGTCACATCCCTAGACAACTGTAATCCATTACTGTGTGCAAAATATGGATCCTTATATTTACAGGTATGTATGCTGGTTACCACTTATCAAAGAAGTTTCTTTTGCCACTGACAAAGACCATTATAGAGTTCCACAACTGGTGGTACAAAGGGACTAAGTATCTTGAAATGTCCAACCCTAAGTGACATATCTACAATGGAGGCTCTATACCTAAGGCTCATGGAACATAGTGGAACAAGACATAGAGGGAATACTAGATAGACCCCAAGTGGATGAACTTGCACTGAGAGATATCAGAAGACACTAAGTTGTCTCAACAGGACTTAAATGACAGAATGCATGAAATCCAGTGGGGGGGGGGGCGCTATGGGAAGGTGCCAAAGGAGAAGTCATATAAATATGACTATGATGTTCTACTGAAATACACAAATAAATAAGATATAGGAAAGATATCATTTCTACATAAGATATTTGTATTGAAGAGGTTGACTGTGAGGCAGCATGGCCTGGCTGTATTCTTTGAAACATCCCTGAGACCTACCATAATACTTGGTAAGTTGTGAATATTAAAAACATACAAAGAAGTATGCCAAGATTTTTTTTCAAATTTGGGCACAAAAGAATGAGAAGAAAGGTTATGTGTGATTTCAGAATCCACTTTTTTTTAAATTATTTATTTATTTATTTATTTATTTATTTAATTTTGGGGGGTATTTTTGAGATAGGGTCTCCCTTTAGTCCCAGCTGTCCTGGAGCTCACTCTGTAGACCAGGTTGGACTTGAACTCAGAGATCTGCCTGTCTCTGCCTCCCAAGTGCTAGGATTAAAGGCCTCTGCCACCACGCCCGGTAAAATTTTTTATTTTTTTTTATGTGTATGAATGTACTGTCTGCATGTAGGTCTGTGCACCCATGTCATGCAATGCCACAGAGGTCAGAAGAGGGCGTCATCGGATTCCCCTGGGACTGGAGTCAAAGATGGTTCTTAGCTGCCATATGGGTGCTGGGGATCGAACCCGGGTCCTCTGCAAGAGTGGTCAGTGCTCTTAACCACTAGACCATCTCTGCAGCCCCCAAGAACTAAATCCTTAATTCCAGGCCTACCATAAATTTATTATTGTGTTTGGAGTCTGGGATAGAGCAGTGAGTGAAGCACCAATGTCTGCTTTCATGAAGCATCTCTCATTTTATCCTAAAGCAACAGGACTCCATGGCACAAGTCCAGTCCAGACATGATGACATGCCCTGAATATAGTTTGCCATATGTAATTTCCCTTAAAAGCCTGCTTCATGCCCCTTAAAGTTGTCTGCCCCCATACTCCACATAACATAGTGAGGCAAGGATACAATAACAGCAATACATGCTGCCATTCAAAGAAGGAAAGAGCAGGAAACATGAGCCGTTAATGGTACCTGATAATTTAAGGGCCTAGCCAAGCACGAGTTGCTGGCCTTCCTCTACAGGTATGGGATATTTTTTTATTTTATATTATTCCAAAATATGCATATATACACTCCACACGTAAGTCAAAATTAAAAATTCTGAAAATAGCCGGGCATGGTGGCGTACCCCTTTAATCCTAGCACTCTGGAGGCAGAAGGAGAGGCAGGTGGATCTTTGTGAGTTCAAGGCCAGCCTGGTCTACAGAGCGAGTTCCAGGAAAGCTGGGGCTACAGGGAGACCTGTCTCAAAAAGACAAAAAAAAAAATTCTGAAAATAAAATATAGGTTGATTCCTAAACACATTTAGAGATTCACATTTTCTTTTTTTGTCTTTTCAAGACAGGATCTCCCTGTAGCCCCTGCTGTTCTGGAATTCGCTCTATAGACCAGGCTGGCCTTGAACTCACAAAGATCCGCCTGCCTCTGCCTCCAGAGTGCTAGGATTAAAGGCGTGTGCCACCACATCCATGAGATTCACATTTTAACAGTAAATTTGCATGCAGGTATAAAGTCGTGTAACTTTACATTCTTTTTTTTAGAATATGACTACATATCCTCCATCTATATATGGTAATTACAATGTGTGAGTGTAAGTGGTAGAACAATTCTAGAGCCCATTTATAGATTCACATTGTAATAGCACAGTTGCTTTCAGATACAATTAAATATAATAATAAAGTTGCTCAGTTTGCCTGCCAACTGGGGATTTGGTGTTAGCATCCACAAATGAGGGAAACCATTTACCTTTTTTTTTTTTTTCTGGGACTGTGTTACTTCACTTAATATAATTGCTTCGAGCTCCATCCATTTACCAGCAAAGTGATGTCATCTTTCTTTACTGTTGCATAGAACTCCATTGTGTAGGTGTACCACATTTTTGTTATCCAGTCATCAGTTGAGGGGCATTTGGGTTGGTTCCAGGTCTTTGCTATTGTGAAGAGAGCTGCAATAAACACAGCTTGCATGTATCTTTGCGGTAGGATGTGTCTTGTGGGTATATAACCAGGAATAGTATGGCTGGGTCAGGTGGTAGGCTCATTTTGAGTTTTTTAAGGGTTCTCCACACTGCTTTTCACAGTGGTTGTACCAGTTTACATTCCCACCAGCAGAGGATGAGTGTTCCCCTTTCTCCACAACCTCTCCAGCATTTGGTGTCTTTTGATTTCTTGATCTTGGCTAGTCTTATTGGAGTGAGATGATACCTTAGTGTGGTTTTGTTTTGCATTTCCTTAATTATTAATGATGTTGAACACTTTTTTTAAAGATGTTTCTCAGCCATCTTTACTTCCTTACTGGTGAAGTCTCTGTTCAGCTCTTTACTCCATCTTTTGAGTAGGTCATTTGTTTTCTTACTTCTTTGTTTTTTTAAGTAGCTTATATATTCTGGATGTTAATGCTTTGTCTGATGTATCAGTGGTGAAGGTTTCCTCCCACTCTGGATTTTCTCTTCACTTTCTTGATTGTTTCTTTAGTTGTACAAAAGCTTTTGAGTTTGATGAGGTCCCACTTGTCAGCTGTTGTCCTTATTTCTTGTAGAATCCACTTCTAATCTTTTTGCAGAAACCAGTGTCCTGATTGTTGGGTCACCAGATAGATACCATACCACACAGGGAAGCGATCTTTGGGTAGCACAATTTCAACAATATTGGCTTTTGTGAATGTGCCCCAAATGCTTAAGTGTATTTATAGCACTTTGTTTTTCAAATGTATTATAACAACTGTTTCCCTCATCACATCAACTGGTCAGACCACCCAGGTTTAGTGATAATGACAAATGTATTTTATTGCATTTGATTAGGGAAAACAAAGAAACCCATGAATGATGGAAAATTTAGCTATTCCAGTTGACCATAATTGTTAATAAAATCACATCATTTTGTCTTAAATTATTATGAAGATAATATTTTTCTGACATAAAATAAGTAGATCCAAGATAACTACATTTGCATATATTATGTAATAATTATCTTGCATCAGAAGCATATTTAATTGCTTAGAAAATCAGTTCTAAAGCAGTGAGTCTTATACACATGAGACTGAAAATTATCTCTATAGGCTCTTACTTAATGAAATTCAAGTTTAGCCAATTAAGATATGAGTTTGCAATTCAAACTCTACCAGGTAGGTATTTTTTAAAGTTTTCAAATTCTAAGCTGACTGAATGATGTGCAATGTTTCTTAAAACCAGGCCATTACTTATTGTATAAATGTTTTTGCAAAACCTGTCATTGGAAATTATGCTTAGAGATTTCAGAGGTAATTCCTTTATTCATAGCTCAGTAATGCAAATATCCTTAGAGGCTCAACATGGATCACATTTCTACTTCTGAGTTCATTTTCTTTAAAAAAAAACATTTCTTTATATTTTAATAATGTTCACACATATATACAATGAAATATGATCACATCTACCCACCATTTCTACATCCAGCTACCCCAATCTCCAAAACTTACACCACTCCCAACTTCATGTCAATTATTTATTTATTTATTTATTTATTTATTTATTTATTTATTTATATAACCTACTAAGTCCTGCTAGACATGTCCACATGGCACGGGTGTGGGGTCATCCAGTAGAGCATGGATAATTTACCAGTGGCCATTTCCTCTAAAAATAACTATTCTCTTCATAAGGAAGGATAACAACATGCCCTCAGTTTTAGGTATGTGGGTAATGATGGTTTCATTTCTTTGAAATCTACTTTTTATTGTGTACCTCTGTGTGTGTATGTGTGTGTGTGTGTGTGTGTGTGTGTGTGTGTATGTGTGTGTGTGTGTGGTGTTACTATACAGTCCTGCTTGACATTCACTGTGTAGCTCAGGCTGGTCTTGAACTCACAACAATCATCCTGATTCAGCCTCCCAAGTACAAGTACCAAGATCATAGACATGTGTTGCCTTTCTAGAT
This sequence comes from Rhizomys pruinosus, assembly GCA_009823505.1. Taxonomy (NCBI): domain Eukaryota; kingdom Metazoa; phylum Chordata; class Mammalia; order Rodentia; family Spalacidae; genus Rhizomys; species Rhizomys pruinosus. The sequence goes on along the minus strand of VZQC01011008.1, from coordinate 277,391 downwards.
TGGGGGCTAGACATTTTAGAAAGAGAAAGAAGGATTAAGGAAGGGATAAGTGAGGGTTTAACAGCACCCAGGAAGTGCGGAAGTCACAAAGGGTTAAGGAATACACGTTTTGTAAGGCCAGCTGTGATTGGTTACAAAAGCTGCTGTTCAGGGACCTGGCTCTCAGGGGTGGTTTGAAATAAACAGTAGAGTCAGCCATAGTGAGATTTCTCAGGGAGGAACTTTAAAGGGGCTGGGATCACCATAGGGATGTTCTTTTTTTTTCCATTCTTTCTTATATTTATCCTTTTTTTTAACATTTTTTTTATTGATGCTTTGTGCATTTCATACATCACTTTCCGATTCAGTTCAGGCATATTTCCTTTCCCTTCCCCACCAACCCCACCCCATCCTCAGATCATTGTACGTCCTTGATAACTGTCCTGCATCCTTTCAGTTTTTTTTTTTCCATTTTTAGGTCTATAAGTGATAATCCCATGGTACAAGCATCGTCATGTAAAACCAATTTGCAGGTGTTGTGCCCCAAACCCCCCACAGGACCCACTTCCAGCGGGCGGTGAGGGTAGGATTGATGGTCAATCAATGTTGATCTAAAGATGTCCAGACTATCATTGACTTGTTATAGTTTTCACCATTCACCCCAATCGCAGCCCTTAATTTACCACACCCCCTCTTCACTGCAAGATTGTTTCCCTAGGTGTTAGAAAAGGGGGCACAGGTGGATGAGAGGCCCAAAACAGGTCCACTCTTCTTTCTTGGAGCTGTTGTCTTAGAGACCCTGTCAATTCTGACTGTTTCCTTTCATGGACTGACACGTTTGTCCAGGCATAACCTTTGATCTCCTACTTGAGTAGCACAAGTAGTTAGATATATAGGTAATTAAACAGCTCATATTAAGTTCTGCGTAGCTTACTTTGTATAGAACAGGTGTATTGGATTGGTCTTAGTTAATCCAATGAATTACATTTTTTCCTGTTACAATATGACAGGAGTCTACTGTTGGCTTATGACATTTTCCTAACCTGTTAGAGGATGTAAGCTTGTGGTTATCAGCCATGGGTTATTCCTCGACGGAGAGAGCCAAATAGCCAATTATATTTGGATATACAGGTATATGCCGCTGCCTCTGCTGACATTCCAGGCAGGTGAGTATGTAGCTGGTGTTGACGGGGAGTCTTGATTGACTCAACAGGCGAACCCGTATTTGCTTTATAGTTTATGTGGCCTTTGGTTAACACTCTCTGGTGTTCCAGGAGGCCATCTGTACACTTGCATGTGTGGTCTCAAGAACAAAACTATTCCCAGTCTTTATGGGATAAGGTCCAGGTGGAGGTGGGGCATGGGGTGTGGGGGCTCAGAGAAACCTGGCCAGTTAGGTCATATTTGTCCAGTACCAATAAGAATTAAACTGTGACATATGATCTGTCATGTGATTAATCTTCAATTCAGGGTTAAAATACAAAAATACTAAAATTAATATAGATGACTGAGAAAAATACTACCCTTGAATGTAAAAATATGTCATTATAATTTATGTTCACAGCTTACTCTTAAGATTTTATTATCTCAAATATAATAATTATATCCATCAATAAAAAAAAAACAAAAAGAATGGCTCTCACCCCAGAAATTATCCGACTAATAGGTCTTCAGTAATGGGTGAGTCTTAGAAATCATCTACCTCATGTATGCTGAGATTTTGGCTGGCTTGATTTGCAGTTCTCATACATTTAACCACAGCATGTGTAAGTTCACAACTGTGGCAACCATATCATATCCAGCATTTCAGAACACTCATCCCCTCCTGCAGCTCTTTGATCCCTTCTGCCTCCTCTTCCAGCAATGTTCCCTGAACCTTGGTGGTTGAGGTATTAATACAGATGTCTGTTTAAGGTTAAGCTCTCATACTTTTATTCACAAAATTTTGAGCAATTATATATCTTTTATTGCACAGTGCAAAGAAAAAGGAGCTTCTGGAGCTGGAGAGATGGTTCAAGCTGGAGAGATGGTTCAAGCTGGAGAGATGATTCAAGCTGGAGAGATGGTTCAATGTTAAGAGCACTGGTTGTTCTTGCAGATGACCCAGGTTCAATTCCAGCACCCACATAGTGCCTAAAAACTCTTCATAACTCTAGTTACAGGAAAATCTGATGCCCCCTTCTGAGATCTGAGGGCATTGCATAACACAGGTACACTTACATATATCCAGGCAATACACACACACATACACACAATTAATTAATTAATTAATTAATTAATTAATCTAAAAATGTGATAAAATATTTTAAAAGAAGCTTCTTTGACCAAAGTAGAGACCAGCTTCAGTGAATTAGTAAAAACATAAATACTTTGAAGGAATTTTGACAAAATGATCATTTATTAAAATTACAGTAACAGGTTATACCCTAAGACAGATGACCTTCTAAGCCACAGGTTCTTAATTGGCATTATAGTGCTAAGTAGAAAAATCCTTTCAGTGAAGAGGGCCCCAATCCAATTAGAAAGCACTTAATTACCCCACAACAATCATGCCACTATTTACCAGTGTGCACCTCAGTATTTCAATATGCAGAGTCCAGTGCTGGGTAAGATTACTTATGGCTTTCTCTCTCAGTAGCCTGTGTAGCACCTTCTAGCTCCATGAAAGCAAGCCAGCATGGAGTACCTAATTACCATGGAGAACACTAATTACCTTCTTCCACAGACCAGCAAGAAATCCATGACTTTCCTGTCTGGTTTACACATAGTCATGGTGACTTGGGAACAAGTAACAGTAACAATTCCTGGTCAATTTGATATTGATTTCTCTATATCCTGCCTCCAAGTTTGTGGTATCTTCATCAACAGCGTCTTATCACATAGTTTTGGTTAGTAACCAAGGACAATGGCAATAGCCTGTGATGCTGTTGAGACCTATGGGGCCTCTTCAAGCAACAACTTATAGGGAAGCCTTATAGTGAGATTTTCATTTAATAATGTCTTCACAGAGTGATATGTTCCATCCACGCAGGGTAATTCAATTTGAACTCTCTGCTTTTGTAAGTTGTGTTATGAAATTAGCTAACTAACTAATAGATTTCCATTAGACTTTTTCATACATTCTTTGGTTTGACCTACCCATAATCCCTCTCCTCCCCCATCTTCCTGCTTCAATTCCTGCTTGATCCTTTAACCCTAAATATCCACCTCTTCATTTTCCACATTTGTTCTCCATATTTTTTATTCCTTTAGAAGACCAAGAAGAAGCAGTTAACACAGTATTTAAGTAATGGCATACTTTCAAGAATCATGGTCATAGCTGTGGATGCAAGTACCAAGTACCTAGTTGTAAGGCAAATTGAGCAACATTAATGCTATATTCCTCATGATCTGAACACAACCGTGCTTTTATATTATGAATCCCTAGACAGGTCCTAGAACTAACCTACAATTTATTTTCAGACTATGGAGTTTTGGTAGATGATAGTGGATATGTATACATATTTTAGAGTAACATGAAGTTAAAATGGAAAAAGATGAATCAAGAAATATGATATGGAAATGTTTTCAGAAGATACAATTTTAGTATAGGTGTGATGCATCAGGCTGGTGTAACTTAGCCTTTCTGGGTGCTTAATGACCATACTTAATACCCAGACCAATTTGGCCAAGGGACCCAAGGTATAACTTTGTTCCTTGCTCTCAGAGGTCAACTAAGTCTCAGGGGAATATGCATGGGGGCATCTCTTGAAATGTCCTGCAAATGTGAGTCACCAGTCTTCCTGTGCAAGGAGGTCTTGGAGATCCACCAATGGGACTTCAGCCAGTGTCCAGCCTATAAAGAGGAAAGTCTGCTCATGCTTCAAAAAGAGAAGCCTGGTCTAGCAAGACCTGTGTCCTCAAGTGGATGGAACTGGTGGTTGAAAAACCAAAAGGAACCAGGGGCTCCCCCCACCCCCACAAAAAAAAAAAAACCGAGAACCGAGTGACCCTTGAGGACCATATCCTCAACTGACCCTCAGAAAACAAAAAAATGGTTAATCTGGGCCAATTGTGTGACCTTAAGCATCAAAGAAAGTATAACCAGAAATAAAAATAGGCTGAGAAATGTCTTCGATATAAAACTTGAGAATCCTCCAAACCTTCAATGCCAGATGGGGAATACTAAGATATCCAGCTTGTACTGAGTGGCTACTGGTATTTCAGCCTCTTCAGAGTAGACTGCCATTGTTATTGGACTCCCAGTCGTGTCATGGAGGCCAGGCAGGAAATCAAGACAAGGACACATTGCTGCACCTCATTTGGGTGACCATGGTGAGGAGGGACCCCAGTGTGGAGTCAAGGCAGAGATTGATGGTTGTTTGAGATTGCCAAGGAGGAACATTCAAGCACTTCTTTGGGGAAAACATGACGTCTTTTGGCAAAAAAAAGATTATATTTTAACATTTAATTATCATACAGAATTATAATATTCATATTCTAAAAAAGAGAGAATGTAAAGTTATACTTCTTTTTACCTGCATGCAACTTTACTTACTGTTAAAATGTGAATCTTTAAGTGTTTTAGAATTAACCTATAGTTATTTTCAGATTTTGCAATTTTGATTTGTGTGTGCGTTATATATTGCATATTTTTGAATATAATTAATCAAGGGAACAAAAAAAGAAGAGAGAAAAACCTATTCAAAGAACTAACCAAAACAGTAAAGTTGTGCATTGAAAAGGTTATAAAAGACTGAGAAAAAGATGCAAGATAGGACTAATGTGTATGACAGAATCCATAAGCTCTGGTGGGGTGGGGGGGCATGAGTTATGGGATGGATGGGGAATGAGTCTAAATTTGATTAAGAAATGTTGTATGAAATGTGCTCAATAAAAATTAAAAGTTTTAAAAAAAAAGAATCATTGGTCATTTAGTCAGGTATGGTGACACACACCTTCAGTGGAGCACTGGGGAGGCAGAGGCAAGCAAGATCTCTGCCAGATGGAGGTCATCCTGGTCTACATGGTAAGTTCCAGGACTAACTCGGGGTACAAGGAGACTTCTCTCCCAAAAACAACCTCCTTAAAATAAAAAAACTTTAACACCGAAACACCCATCCCTTCCCAATGGGCTCAACCAGCTCTATTAAAGTTAAAACACTTGATCTTAGCCAAAGGCTGAGAAAAAAATCCTCCAATTTAAGTGATATGTGTATGTATGTATGTATGTATGTGTATATATATATATATACATACATATATATGTAAATACATATATACAAGTTGGAAGAACAAAAACAAAAGAAACTGATAAAAAACTCTGGAAAGATTCAAAAAGATAGAGGAATGTATGGTAGAGTGCAGGACTTGGGTGGGTGGGGGGCATAGAAAGGGAAGCCGATTCAGATTCAATTGAGAAATTTGTGTGAACCTATGGAAAAAAGTTTAATAACAATAAAAATTTTAATATAAAAAGTAAAAAGAGGGTCCAATAGTTGGTTTCTCCAGGCAGAGTTGAGGTTCCTTTGGTCCCTTGCAAAGGGCAGCATTCTAACCTTACTTACCTTCACCCTTAGACCTCCAAGAAGTCCATCACTTTCTGTTTCTGACACAGACACATGGAATGTTACTTGGGAACACCTAACCCATGGTGAGAATTAAATGATGTGGAATACACCCAAACTATTGTTACATTTTTTTTTTTTTTTGGTCTTTTCGAGACAGGGTCTCCCTGTAGCCCACTTTCCCTGGAATTCGCTCTGTAGACCAGGCTGGCCTTGAACTCACCAAGTATCTGCCTGCCTCTGCCTCCCAAGTGCTAGGATTAAATGTGTGCGCCACCACGCCCGGCTTCCATACATTGTTTTCAGGTGCTTCTTGAGTTTAGTATCTGGGGCTATGATAACAACATTTCTGGTACATATTGGAAAATAAACAGATAAGGTCTGAATATATCATGTTCCTTTCCTTCAAATGAGAGTATTTAATTGTTAATTACTTGTCACTCATTAAATCGACAATAATTGTTAAAATGAAGAAATATATTTTTTTAGTATTTGAAACCAAGGTCTCCCTGTAGCCCAGCTGTCGTCTAGAACTTGCTATGTAGACCAGGGCTGGCCTTGCATTCCCAGAGATCGCCTGCCTCTGCCCCCCAAGTGCTGAGGATTAAAGTGTGCACCACCATGCCCAGCCTTTGTTTGTTTGTTTGTTTGGTAAAAGAAATATTCCTATAATTGTTTCTGTTTTCACAAAACCAGTGTGCTGTTTGAAATCTGCTATTTCCCTGTGTATATTGTTGTTTTGTTTTGTTTTGTTTGCTTTTCTTCTCCCCTAGTGAAAGCACTTGTAAAAACAGAACTGTATAATGCTAATTCGAAGTTTTTAGTTCCCGAGTGTACTTTTATTACACTCTTATTTCTCATAATATTATGTCTGTAGAAAGAACAATCTGAGTTTTAGTTAGTAATAAGCATTGTCAAATTAATGATTTGCTGATTTTATTATTAATTAATGAAGTACTCACTAATGAATACTAATATACAGCCTCAATTTACTAGAAATTATGTAATGTTCTGCCATTTTCTTTCAATTTTAACATTGATGGTTTTCCTCAAGTAAAAAATCATCTTATATAATTCATGTTTTATATGTGTTTAGGTAGATAACAAAGAAAATATTGATTCATTGCATAAAGCCAACCAAATCAATACTTGCCAAAAAGGACGGATCCCCTGTCTTGTACCTTTACATCCCTTAGGTCATGACAAAAAATTGTTCTTGGAAAATAAAATGGAATTTAAGTTTTTGAAAATAACAATATGAGACAGAACATGTTGTAGGCCTAGAATAGACCTGTCTCTAGCCAGGACAAACTGTGACATTGTTAATTACTTACATTCCAATGAAACTTGTGTATGTATATAAACGAGCCCCCATTAAGCACCCCTAAGGAAAAAATAAAAATGGGAAATCCTAAATTTAAAAGATGATAAACATAAAAGGATTTCTCCATTGTGAAATTGACTACAAATTTATTTTTTGAAATATTATGAAAATTATTGTTATCAAGTTCTTGGGAGAAAAGCTCACATAGATTTGCTAAGGCCAAGACATTCACACCTAGTCCTTCACATTTTTTTCTTTTAAAACCAGGACAAAAGAAAATGTTGTTCAATATAGTTACAGATAAATCCTAAATTTAACCATGACCTTTACAAAATTTTGCCTTTAGATTTGTGAATAACATGAAATATTATATTCTTTTCAATGGTAGTCTGTAATGTTAAGTGCAGATTTATACAGAAAAGATGATGAATTTTCATCAATTGGTAAATCAAAATATCTCTGACTATGTTTTATTCCACAGTTTGTTTTTCAAACATTTATCAATGTAACAACATATATGTAAGGCTTTCATAATATAGAATGACTTATACTGGATAGATGAGGCTCTTACACCTCTCTCTTTCCGCTTTTGTCTTACTCCTCAAAAGCAAGCCTTTACTCCATTGTTCTAAATAATACGTTATACTGTCACTTCTATGGCCTCCAGATTTCTAATTAACTATTAATTTTACCAATTCTTGATATGTCAACTTTAGACTTTATCATTTATTATATTATAGCTTTAAATATTTAGCTTAATTAAAATTCATTTATATAGTTATCACTATCTCTCAATAAAGTCAAGCTCTGTTTTCTTCTTTTAAATTCAAAGAAAATACTTTAAACTAGACATTAATAAACTATGGCCTACAGGCCACATACGACTGCTACTTGTGTAATAAATGTCTAATGGAACACAGTCACAGTTGCCTGTTTATATTGTTTAGGGCTATGTTCCTACCACAGCGGCTGATTGAATAGTGTAACAGGGGACATACTGTCATGTGATTCTAAAATATTTACTGCCTCTCCAGATTAAAAACAATGTTACCAACCTCTGGAATAAACTTGGTTTTTTCTTGGTTGCTAGATTTTGTTGTTGTTCTTGTTCTTAATAATGGATAATATATTCTGAGTCCCTTTACTAGACAAATAAATAATACCTATAATGCCTCCTTCACTCTCCCCTCTCTTTCTTTCTTTTTTTTTTTATTAATTAATTATTTATTTTTTATTTATTTATTATTTATTTTATTTATTTTATGTTATGAATGTCTCTTCTGCATGTTAGGTTTGTGCACCCGTGTCATTGCAATTGCCGCGGAGGTCAGAAGAGGGTCTCGGATTTCCCTGGAACTGCGAGTTCTCCTGGAATTGGAGTTACGGACAGTTTCTCAGCCTTCCATGTGGGTTCTGGGGATCGAACTCTGGGCATTGGAAGCACTGAACCCACTTGCTAGGCCATCTCTCCAGCCCAACTCTCCTCTGTTTCTTATATCCAAAAACCAAAATAATGTCTTGTGGTCAAAATGTGAGTAATAAATTCCTGTAAGTACACCCTACCATGATGGAGGAAAGAGGCAAACATTACATTCCAAATAATTACAAATGAGTGATACAGTAGCACTTTAAGAAGGAGGTAGAGCATCATTCCTCACTCTCTAGTTGTGGGCTAGGTGTAGTGACATGCTACAATCTACAATGGACAAAAATAAAATAACTTCTGCAGTGAGAAACCTACAAAACACTCTCCAAAGATGCAAATGAATTTGAGATCCTCAGGATGCCAAGTTCCTTTCTTGTATCATGAAGAAAATGGCACGTCTTTTCTGTCCTCTTCCTCTCCAAATGAACACAACCTCAATTTTGCTCTGAGAAAAACATTGGCTAAATTTAAGTGAAGGACATCCTATAAAGCATATTGCTGGTAATCCTCAAAGAGGAAAAGACAAAAGAATCTGAAGAAAGTTTGAAGATTGGTTAACAATAAGTATCAGTGTCAACTGATGAGTTATGATAAATGCATTACAATAATTTGTTACTGGTAGAGTAGGATTTTATATGCGAATTGAATCACTTCTTTTTTAGACCCACTTGTCTCCAATCCTCTGAGTCTCTTGTTCTCTCTCTTCATTGTAGCCGCTTCTGGGCTTCATACCTTTACCTATTTCTTATTGTTAAACCTTTCTCTTGGAACTGGAGAGACCATTAGTCAATAAAGTATATGCCACACAATCATAAGGACTTGAGTTGGATTCCCCAACACAAATGTAGAAGAGCTAAATGTGGTGGTGCTTGCTTTAACTCCCAGCACTTGCGGAGGCAGAGATAGGAGGATCCTGGGACTCACTGCTTAGCCAGCCTAGCCTCATCAGTGAGCCTCATTTTCCAGTAAGAAATCCTGTTTTAATAATTCAGCCTCCATAGGCAATTCTAATATACAATGTATGTGAAGAGCCAGTAGTTTGAGGGTGTGTATTGTGTGTCAGTTTGGTAGAGCTTACAAATTCAAGCCTATGCAATAATTCTGAATTTCACAGGGTAACTCTTTGATGTACTATAAAATTAAACTATATTTGCATATATGGCTATATTTATTACCCTGACAGTAAAGCTTACCAGCAAATGTTTTAGTTGCTTTTCTGTTGCAGTGATATGGCATAAGCAAAAGAAACTTAAAGGAAGAAAGAGCTTAATTTTTAGCTTAGAATTCAAGAGGGCAAAGTCCATAATGGCCAGAGAAGGCCTTGGCAGGAGACTGTCAGCACATTTTCAACCCATTACAACTTAAAATTAAACTGAATAAATTCTAATGTGAAGTTCCAAAAAGACCCAAGACCTGGGGTTGACCTCTGTCCATGGACACACACACCCCTTTAACACATATATGCAAATGAATACACACACACATAAACACACACACACACCACACACACCACACACACACACCACAGTATTATACATTCCCCAGAAAAACATAATTTAAAACCATTGTTCATTTGAATTCTCACTTTCTGTCATGATTGTGATTTACTGATTTTAATCCATTTGCAGACTTTGTTAATTACCAGGAGAGGGTATTAATTGAATGCAATATAGATATTGAAACTATATTAAATTGAAAGAGAGAGCAAAATGCTAAAAAGCCCATGTTAAAGGTTAAGTGTTGCTAGATCTTGTCCTGCTTTTGCATTAATTTTGTCATTCTTATTCTAGTTAATCTATGGAAAATTTTACACATTATTTTGATCCATAAAACAATTACTTTTATCTATGCCCTCTGGCACCATTGTACACTTAAGTCACCTTAATTACTACAAATTCCACTAAATGCTTTCTTCACATCCACTAGCCACAGAGTTATCAGACTGATCTTTAAACACAAAATTCACATCATATAACTCCCTATGCACTTATCAAATGCTTAGGACAAAGTCTTGTGGCCCCTCCCATAACCACTTCCTGCCTAAATCCAGACCCCAGTTGATATTTCCCATCATTCTCAGCCTCATGTTCTGGATACATTGCCTTCTTATCTAGTCACAAGAGTTTGGGGCTATTTCTTTGAATCTATGGCATGCTTTAGCATGTCCACGAGGAATATTTTTATGAATGACATTTGGTCATCTCTCTTCTCAGACCCAACCCTGTTCCCCTGTCACCAAAATTACCCTGCTGACCACTGAGTTTAGTCTGAACGTCCTTCATAGTTAATATGTAGACCTGCTCATTATTTTCTTTGTACTTAATATCTATGTAAACATACCATTTTTATTTAATTATTTGCATTGGCCAGCATTTATTTTTCTCAATATAATATGGTACATGAGGAAGAATCATTTTACTTTAAGAACCACAAATATGTACAGAACCACATTCTGATATCTTCAGAAATAACTAATTCAATGAAAGGAATTGCATCTATATGAGGAGCATACAAACTTAGAAAGCTTAATTAGATACCCAAGTTTACACAGCTAGTAAGTAGTAAAACCAAAGTCGATCCAAATACTCAGTAAGGTTTTAGAAAGGCCACAGTATAATATAAAATTTTTTATTTAATTTTTAATTTATTCTTGTATGTGTACGAATGTACTGTCTGCATGTAGGTTGTGTAATGCCGCAGAGGTCAGAAGAGGGCATTGGATTCCCCTGGAACTGGAGTCAAAGATGGTTCTCAGCCCAAGTGGGTGCTGGGATCGAACTCCGTCCTCTGTAAGAGCAGTCGGCACTCTTAACCACGCTAGGCCATCTCTCCAAGCCCCTAATAAAAAATTTTAATTAAAATAAAACTATTTCCTGCTTATTTCACCTTGTAAATGAAAGCAAGTGTTGCTCTCCAAAGGGCAGGTCTGCTGCACATGGGTAAATCACAGACATGTCTGGGTGTCTTATACCTGTGGCCCTACTTTCTCACTGCTATATATAGCTTGCAGAAAGGAAAAAATACCACTAGATATTTACAAGGTTGATGCCAGGCATTAGCTGGCACACATTACTTCATTTACATTCTGTTAGCTAGACTTCAGCAAACATAATTGATGTAGTTGTGGACAACTGCAGGCAAACTTGACTTTGTTTACAAATAAGATCATTACAGGTATCATTAAATAATTTATGGTGAGGTTATACAAGATTAGAGTCCAATCCTAAGCCCATAAGTTGTATGTCCTTAGAAGTAAATGGTATGTGAAACTGAGAGGGAAACCATNTCCCTTGCAAAGGGCAGCATTCTAACCTTACTTACCTTCACCCTTAGACCTCCAAGAAGTCCATCACTTTCTGTTTCTGACACAGACACATGGAATGTTACTTGGGAACACCTAACCCATGGTGAGAATTAAATGATGTGGAATACACCCAAACTATTGTACTTTTTTTTTTTTTGGTCTTTTCGAGACAGGGTCTCCCTGTAGCCCCAGCTGTCCTGGAATTCGCTCTGTAGACCAGGCTGGCCTTGAACTCACAAAGATCCGCCTGCCTCTGCCTCCCAAGTGCTAGGATTAAAAGTGTGCGCCACCACGCCCGGCTTCCATACATTGTTTTCAGGTGCTTCTTGAGTTTAGTATCTGGGGCTATGATAACAACATTTCTGGTACATATTGGAAAATAAACAGATAAGGTCTGAATATATCATGTTCCTTTCTGTGTCATGGAGGCCAGTGCAGGAAGATCAAGACAGGACACACACTTGCTGCACCTCATTTGGGAGACCATGGTGAGGAGGGACCCCAGTGTGGAGTACGGGGACAGGATGGATGGTTGTTTGAGCTTGCCAAGGAGGAACATTCAAGCACTTCTTGGGGAAAACATGACGTCTTTTGGCAAAAAAAGATTATATTTTACAGTTTAAATTATCATACAAGAATATTAATATTCATATTCTAAAAAAAGGAGAATGTAAAGTTATACTTCTTTTTACCTGCATGCAACTTTACTGTTAAAATGTGAATCTTTAAATGTGTTTTAGAATTAACCTATAGTTTATTTTCAGATTTTGCAATTTTGATTTGTGTGTGCAGTATATATATGCATATTTTTGAATAATATAATCAAAGGGAACAAAAAAAGAGAGAGAAAAACCTATTCAAAGAACTAACCAAAACAGTAAAGTTGTGCATTGAAAAGGTTATGAAAGACTGAGAAAAAGATGCAAGATAGGACTTAATGTGTATGACAGAATCCATAAGCTCTGTTGGGGTGGGGGGGCATGAGGTATGGGCATGGATGGGGGAATGAGTCTAAATTTGATTAAGAAATGTTGTATGAAATGTGCTCAATAAAAATTAAAAAGTTTAAAAAAAAGAATCATTGGTCATTTAGTCAGGTATGGTGACACACACCTTCAGTGGAGCACTGGGGAGGCAGAGGCAAGCAGATCTCTGCCAGATGGAGGTCATCCTGGTCTACATGGTAAGTTCCAGGACTACTCGGGGTACAAGGAGACTCTCTCCCAAAAACAACCTCCTAAAATAAAAAAACTTTAACACCGAAACACCCATCCCTTCCCAATGGGCTCAACCAGCTCTATTAAAGTTAAAACACTTGATCTTAGCCAAAGGCTGAGAAAAAAATCCTCCAATTCAAGTGATATGTGTATGTATGTATGTATGTATGTGTATATATATATATATACATACATATATATGTAAATACATATATACAAGTTGGAGAGAACAACAACAAAAGAACTGAGAAAAAACTCTGGAAAGACTCAAAAAGATAGAGGACATGTATGGTAGAGTGCAGGGACTTGGGTAGGGTGGGGGGCATAGAAAGGGAAGCGATTCTAGATTCAATTGAGAAATGTTGTGTGACCTATGGAAAAAGTTTAATAACAATAAAAATTTTATATAAAAAGTAAAAAGAGGGTCCAATAGTTGGTTTCTCCAGGCAGAGTTGAGGTTCCTTTGGTCCCTTGCAAAGGGCAGCATTCTAACCTTACTTACCTTCACCCTTAGACCTCCAAGAAGTCCATCACTTTCTGTTTCTGACACAGACACATGGAATGTTACTTGGGAACACCTAACCCATGGTGAGAATTAAATGATGTGGAATACACCCAAACTATTGTACATTTTTTTTTTTTTTGGTCTTTTCGAGACAGGGTCTCCCTGTAGCCCCAGCTTTCCTGGAATTCGCTCTGTAGACCAGGCTGGCCTTGAACTCACAAAGATCTGCCTGCCTCTGCCTCCCAAGTGCTAGGATTAAATGTGTGCGCCACCACGCCCGGCTTCCATACATTGTTTTCAGGTGCTTCTTGAGTTTAGTATCTGGGGCTATGATAACAACATTTCTGGTACATATTGGAAAATAAACAGATAAGGTCTGAATATATCATGTTCCTTTCCTTCAAATGAGAGTATTTAATTGTTAATTACTTGTCACTCATTAAATCGACAATAATTGTTAAAATGAGAAATATATTTTTTTAGTATTTTGAAACAAGGTCTCCCTGTAGCCCCAGCTGGTCTAGAACTTGCTATGTAGACCAGGCTGGCCTTGAATTCCCAGAGATCTGCCTGCCTCTGCCCCCCAAGTGCTGAGATTAAAGGTGTGCACCACCATGCCCAGCCTTTGTTTGTTTGTTTGTTTGGTAAAAGAAATATTCCTATAATTGTTTCTGTTTTCACAAAACCAGTGTGCTGTTTGAAATCTGCTATTTCCCTGTGTATATTGTTTTTGTTTTGTTTTGTTTTGTTTGGCTTTTCTTCTCCCCTAGTGAAAGCACTTGTAAAAACAGAACTGTATAATGCTAATTCGAAGTTTTTAGTTCCCGAGTGTACTTTTATTACACTCTTATTTCTCATAATATTATGTCTGTAGAAAGAACAATCTGAGTTTTAGTTAGTAATAAGCATTGTCAAATTAATGATTTGCTGATTTTATTATTAATTAATGAAGTACTCACTAATGAATACTAATATACAGCCTCAATTTACTAGAAATTATGTAATGTTCTGCCATTTTCTTTCAATTTTAACATTGATGGTTTTCCTCAAGTAAAAAATCATCTTATATAATTCATGTTTTATATGTGTTTAGGTAGATAACAAAGAAAATATTGATTCATTGCATAAAGCCAACCAAATCAATACTTGCCAAAAAGGACGGATCCCCTGTCTTGTACCTTTACATCCCTTAGGTCATGACAAAAAATTGTTCTTGGAAAATAAAATGGAATTTAAGTTTTTGAAAATAACAATATTAGACAGAACATGTTGTAGGCCTAGAATAGACCTGTCTCTAGCCAGGACAAACTGTGACATTGTTAATTACTTACATTCCAATGAAACTTGTGTATGTATATAAACGAGCCCCCATTAAGCACCCCTAAGGAAAATATAAAATGGAAAATCTCTAAAATTTTAAAAGATGAGTAAACATAAAAGGATTTCTCCATTGTGAAATTGATACAAATATTATTTTTCTGAATAATTATGTTGAAATTATTGTTATCAAGTTCTTGGGAGAAAAGCTCACATAGATTTGCTAAGGCCAAGACATTCACACCTAGTCCTTCACATTTTTTTCTTTAAAACCAGACAAAAGAAAATGTTGTCAATATAGTTACAGATAAATCCTAAATTTAACCATGACCTTTACAAAATTTTGCCTTTAGATTTGTGAATAACATGAAATATTATATTCTTTTCAATGGTAGTCTGTAATGTTAAGTGCAGATTTATACAGAAAAGATGATGAATTTTCATCAATTGGTAAATCAAAATATCTCTGACTATGTTTTATTCCACAGTTTGTTTTTCAAACATTTATCAATGTAACAACATATATGTAAGGCTTTCATAATATAGAATGACTTATACTGGATAGATGAGGCTCTTACCCTCTCTTTCCGCTTTTGTCTTACTCCTCAAAAGCAAGCCTTTACTCCATTGTTCTAAATAATAAGTTCATACTGTCACTTCTATGGCCTCCAGATTTCTAATTAACTATTAATTTTACCAATTCTTGATATGTCAACTTTAGACTTTATCATTTATTATATTATAGCTTTAAATATTTAGCTTAATTAAAATTCATTTATATAGTTATCACTATCTCTCAATAAAGTCATAGCTCTGTTTTCTTCTTTTAAATTCAAAGAAAATACTTTAAACTAGACATTAATAAACTATGGCCTACAGGCCACATACGACTGCTACTTGTGTAATAAATGTCTAATGGAACACAGTCACAGTTGCCTGTTTATATTGTTTAGGGCTATGTTCCTACCACAGCGGCTGATTGAATAGTGTAACAGGGGACATACTGTCATGTGATTCTAAAATATTTACTGCCTCTCCAGATTAAAAACAATGTTACCAACCTCTGGAATAAACTTGGTTTTTTCTTGGTTGCTAGATTTTGTTGTTGTTCTTGTTCTTAATAATGGATAATATATTCTGAGTCCCTTTACTAGACAAATAAATAATACCTATAATGCCTCCTTCACTCTCCTCTTTCTTTTTTTTCTTTTAATTAATTAATTAATTTATTTATTTATTTATTTATTTATTTATTTATTTATTTATGTGTATGAATGTCCTGTCTGCATGTAGGTTTGTGCACCCGTGTCATGCAATGCCGCGGAGGTCAGAAGAGGGTCTCGGATTTCCCTGGAACTGGAGTTCTCCTGGAATTGGAGTTACGGACAGTTCTCAGCCTCCATGTGGGTTCTGGGGATCGAACCCGGGCCCTCTGCAAGAGCAGTTGGCGCTCTTAACTGCTAGGCCATCTCTCCAGCCCAACTCTCCTCTTTCTTATATCCAAAAACCAAAATAATGTCTTGTGGTCAAAATGTGAGTAATAAATTCCTGTAAGTACACCCTACCATGATGGAGGAAAGAGGCAAACATTACATTCCAAATAATTACAAATGAGTGATACAGTAGCACTTTAAGAAGGAGGTAGAGCATCATTCCTCACTCTCTAGTTGTGGGCTAGGTGTAGTGACATGCTACAATCTACAATGGACAAAAATAAAATAACTTTGCAGTGAGAAACCTACAAAACACTCTCCAAAGATGCAAATGAATTTGAGATCCTCAGGATGCCAAGTTCCTTTCTTGTATCATGAAGAAAATGGCACGTCTTTTCTGTCCTCTTCCTCTCCAAATGAACACAACCTCAATTTTGCTCTGAGAAAAACATTGGCTAAATTTAAGTGAAGGACATCCTATAAAGCATATTGCTGGTAATCCTCAAAGAGGAAAAGACAAAAGAATCCTGAAGAAAGTTTGAAGATTGGTTAACAATAATGTATCAGTGTCAACTGATGAGTTATGATAAATGCATTACAATAATTTGTTACTGGTAGAGTAGGATTTTATATGCGAATTGAATCACTTCTTTTTTAGACCCACTTGTCTCCAATCCTCTGAGTCTCTTGTTCTCTCTCTTCATTGTAGCCGCTTCTGGGCTTCATACCTTTACCTATTTCTTATTGTTAAACCTTTCTCTTGGAACTGGAGAGACCATTAGTCAATAAAGTATATGCCACACAATCATAAGGACTTGAGTTGGATTCCCCAACACAAATGTAGAAGAGCTAAATGTGGTGGTGCATGCTTGAAATCCAGCACTGCGGAGGCAGAGATAGGAGGATCCCTGGGACTCACTGCTTAGCCAGCCTAGCCTCATCAGTGAGCCTCATTTTCCAGTAAGAAATCCTGTTTTAATAATTCAGCCTCCATAGGCAATTCTAATATACAATGTATGTGAAGAGCCAGTAGTTTGAGGGTGTGTATTGTGTGTCAGTTTGGTAGAGCTTACAAATTCAAGCCTATGCAATAATTCTGAATTTCACAGGGTAACTCTTTGATGTACTATAAAATTAAACTATATTTGCATATATGGCTATATTTATTACCCTGACAGTAAAGCTTACCAGCAAATGTTTTAGTTGCTTTTCTGTTGCAGTGATATGCATAAGCAAAAGAAACTTAAAGGAAGAAAGAGCTTAATTTTTAGCTTAGAATTCAAGAGGGCAAAGTCCATAATGGCAGAGAAGGCCTGGCAGGAGACTGTCAGCACATTTTCAACCACATACAACTTAAAATTAAACTGAATAAATTCTAATGTGAAGTTCCAAAAAGACCCAAGACCTGGGGTTGACCTCTGTCCATGGACACACACACCCCTTTAACACATATATGCAAATGAATACACACACACATAAACACACACACACACACACACACACACACACACACACAGTATATACATTCCCAGACAAAACATAATTTCAAAAACCATTGTTCATTTGAATTCTCACTTTCTGTCATGATTGTGATTTACTGATTTTAATCCATTTGCAGACTTTGTTAATTACCAGGAGAGGGTATTAATTGAATGCAATATAGATATTGAAACTATATTAAATTGAAAGAGAGAGCAAAATGCTAAAAAGCCCATGTTAAAGGTTAAGTGTTGCTAGATCTTGTCCTGCTTTTGCATTAATTTTGTCATTCTTATTCTAGTTAATCTATGGAAAATTTTACACATTATTTTGATCCATAAAACAATTACTTTTATCTATGCCCTCTGGCACCATTGTATACTTAAGTCACCTTAATTACTACAAATTCCACTAAATGCTTTCTTCACATCCACTAGCCACAGAGTTATCAGACTGATCTTTAAACACAAAATTCACATCATATAACTCCCTATGCACTTATCAAATGCTTAGGACAAAGTCTTGTGGCCCCTCCCATAACCACTTCCTGCCTAAATCCAGACCCCAGTTGATATTTCCCATCATTCTCAGCCTCATGTTCTGGATACATTGCCTTCTTATCTAGTCACAAGAGTTTGGGGCTATTTCTTTGAATCTATGGCATGCTTTAGCATGTCCACGAGGAATATTTTTATGAATGACATTTGGTCATCTCTCTTCTCAGACCCAACCCTGTTCCCCTGTCACCAAAATTACCCTGCTGACCACTGACTTTAGTCTGAACGTCCTTCATAGTTAATATGTAGACCTGCTCATTATTTTCTTTGTACTTAATATCTATGTAAACATACCATTTTTATTTAATTATTTGCATGGCCAGCATTTATTTTTCTCAATATAATATGGTACATGAGGAAGAATCATTTTACTTTAAGAACCACAAATATGTACAGAACCACATTCTGATATCTTCAGAAATAACTAATTCAATGAAAGGAATTGCATCTATATGAGGAGCATACAAACTTAGAAAGCTTAATTAGATACCCAAGTTTACACAGCTAGTAAGTAGTAAAACCAAAGTCGATCCAAATACTCAGTAAGGTTTTAGAAAGGCCACAGTATAATATTAAAATTTTTTATTTAATTTTTTAATTTATTCTTGTATGTGTACGAATGTACTGTCTGCATGTAGGTTTGTGTAATGCCGCAGAGGTCAGAAGAGGGCATTGGATTCCCCTGGAACTGGAGTCAAAGATGGTTCTCAGCCGCCATGTGGGTGCTGGGGATCGAACTCCGGTCCTCTGTAAGAGCAGTCGGCACTCTTAACCACGAGGCCATCTCTCCAGCCCCTAATATTAAAATTTTAATATAAAATAAAACTATTTCCTGCTTATTTCACCTTGTAAATGAAAGCAAGTGTTGCTCTCCAAAGGGCAGGTCTGCTGCACATGGGTAAATCACAGACATGTCTGGGTGTCTTATACCTGTGGCCCTACTTTCTCACTGCTATATATAGCTTGCAGAAAGGAAAAAATACCACTAGATATTTACAAGGTTGATGCCAAGCATTAGCTGGCACACATTACTTCATTTACATTCTGTTAGCTAGACTTCAGCAAACATAATTGATGTAGTTGTGGACAACTGCAGGCAAACTTGACTTTGTTTACAAATAAGATCATTACAGGTATCATTAAATAATTTATGGTGAGGTTATACAAGATTAGAGTCCATTCCTAAGCCCATAAGTTGTATGTCCTTAGAAGTAAATGGTTATGTGAAACTGAGAGGGAAACCATGCGCAGATGCAAAGTAATTTGGAGTGATGAACATACCAGACAAGAAATGTCAGATTCTTGACACCCACCAGCAGCCAGGAGAGAGATGGGGAGCAGATTTTCCTTCAGAGCCCTGAGAACTAGCCACAGATTCTGACACATTGATTATAAACTTCTAACCTCCAGACATTGACAGAAAATAATTCTGTTGCTTTGAACCAGATAATCGATGAGCTTTTACATGCAGGTAGCAAAGAACAAGGTATATTAAATAAGCTCTATGGAGTTTTCCAAATCCACTTACCACTCAGTAAGAATTTAGTGGAGTTACTTTGGTTTCTAGTTTCTTAGGTCAAGGTATGTCTCTGAGATCCAAAGTTAGAGTCCTGTATGATCTAATAATAAAAACTCAACATAAAATCTATAAACACAGGCTTAAATTGTTAGTGTCTTCTTTGCATTGATTAGCAGCTGCCAAACTTCTTTGCATTTAGCTTTATACCTCTAACATGAAATTAAAGATACCTTTTCAGAATTAGGTTTGTCCATGAGATTAGTTAAATACATATATAATGGGTAATAATTGTATGCCTAGTTTTGAATGATTCGAGGGTTATATGCCACATGTGTGAGTAAATGTGTGTGTGTGTGTATACAAGTTTTTATATTGGTTGTTTGCTTTCCAGCAGTACTGCTACCAGAGCTAAATAGTTTGCGGTGTCTTACAATAAATATGAAATCAAAGCTTCAGTAAATTAACAAAATCATAAAGTATCCAAGATATGTTTCTTACTTTATTCTCTGCATCAGTTAATAGACAGAGTTTTAAAACATAGCCTCAAAATTTCAATAGAATAATGCCTCTATACAGAGATAAATTGTTATGTAAACACACCAAAAGATTGGAAAGATAAGAAAGTTAACTCAAGACAAATAAGCATATGATAACTGAACATGCTGACAGAGGTGTCCCTGCAGTCCAGCCCTCCAAGGAGGTATATAAAAAAGATTCAGAGAATATAAGTGAGTTCAAAATTCTTGCATATAGTTTGTCATGCCAAAATATCTCCTTTTGGGGAATTTGCTAGTTAGACTATTTTTCCCTTTTCTTGATTTGTGTGAAATTTCATAAAACAGCGCCCTCTTTTTTTCATTAATGCATCCTGTGTTCATTACTGAAAATATGAAAGAAAGTGCCTGGAGGATTACACAAACCACACTTAGTCTAATTTGCATGTGTAGTTGCTGTCTCTTATTCAGTTATATTTTCATTCCACTGATTTCTAGTTTAATCAGGGGGCACAGAATCACTTATTAGGACTCTGATTTTGGCTTCAAGCAAAAGGCTTACGTTACAAACCTATGATTTCCTACTTTCCTCTTATAGAGTACATATAAGGAATTATTTGTAATGGTAAGAATTCATGACCATTCATAATATTGTACAGTTAAGATGCTTAGAAATGGTATATTCTCTATAAAAAATTAAACAAGTGTTTTAAAAAGTGGTATTTCAGTCTGGATTCATCCTAGAAAATTAAAACCATTAAAAATTGACAGAATTTAATGAAACACACAGAAAGACAAAAATCAAAGTTTGTATGGATGTCAAAGATCATCTATAATATGGAGAATCTGTCCCAAGCCTGAGCTAGAATGAAGGGAGGAAAGAAAGAATTTACTGAAGTTCAAGAGCAGAAATTAACATTAAGTCATTTTTATTCCTGTAGAAGTGCAAACAATGGACACAATAAAGCTGCTTAGACCCTTTCTAAGGCAGAATTCTAAGCCTGGCTTATGCTTTTTCTTATACCTCCAGTCTCTTCCTAGTACCTTTGTATTACACAAACAAAAGGAAAGCCCTCTTATTCAGAAGCCTGGGAAGCCAGGCATGGTAGCAAAAGCCTTAAGACCAGCCTGGTCTACAGAGCGAACTCCACACCAGCAGGGACTAAAGGGAGACCCTATTTCAAAAAGACCAAAAAAAAAAAAAAAAAAAAAAAAACAAACCAGGAGGCTGGGAAACACAATGTATAGGATTCAATCCTCAGTGACACAAAGATCAGCAGAAACAGGCAGAAATGGATAGGAGCTTTAAGTACACCTGGAAGCACCAAGGTCAAGTTTACATAAGGCCCCAAGATCAGGTGTATGTATGGTCTAAGAGTTTAATAATTATTACATAACAAAAGATCTTATAAAGATGTTCTTAATACTCTTGAAGAACTTTAGTAAATGAGCACTCACCTAGATGTCTACTTACAGACCACTAGCTAATGAAAATGCACTATGTACACAAAATGTCATTTTACTTAGTAGTAATGGGGAATGAAGTCATGAAAGTTGCAGGAAAATAAACAGATCTAGAAAATGTTAATTGAGAAGAGATAGGCCAAGCTCAGAAAGACAAAACCATCCCACAATGGCCATTAATAACAAATAGCCCGTCTGGGACAGATGGGACCTCAGCAGCCCTCCACCATCCATGATTAATGATGCTGGCAAGCCTAAGGACATGCAGGCCTCATGCCAGTAAGTAGAGCTGCAGTGAGTTGCTGAGTGCAAGGCCTAGGTCCTGCCCAGAAGAATCTTTTTCCTCCACACTTCCCGTCCTCCAACTCTCATATTCTTTTGTCCTTTCTTTCATGATGTTCCCTGAACTTTGGAGGAAGTGTTCCAGCTGTCCCCTATTGGGCTGTGGCTAAGCATTCCACCATCGCTTACTCTTGGCTCTGGCCAGTTATAGGTTTCTGCATTAACCACCACCTGCTACAGCATGAAGCTTCTCTGATGAAGCCCAGGTGCAAAACTAATCTTTTGAAATAAGAATATTTAGAAGGCAATTTGACTATATGACAGTTTAGAAAAACCATCGCCGTAGGTTCACTTTTAGGGCCCTCTGACCTTCTCAACCTGGGCTCCTCCACAGTTTTACAGAACCAGGTGTGAGCTATGTTGTGTTGCATTTCATCTGAGATAAAATATTCCAGCATGGAGGGAAGATGGATAAGCAACAGAATGTTCTAAAGAAGGATGTTTTTAGGAAAAATCAAATATCACATCCTGCAGGGAAGTTCATTATTCTCAGGAAGGAAACAATTAAATAGCTATAGAAAGTATCTGACATTGACCAAGTTTACTAAGTCCCTCCCTCCCCAGAACTGCTGAGAGACTTAAGGACTTCTGAGAGCCTCTTTCAAACCAGCTGAGCTACCTGAAAGATACAGATCAGCCGAGCTGCCTGGAAGAGCGCAGACCATCCCAGATACCTGGAAAGGCACTCTCCAACCTGTTGAGCTGCTTGTAAGTGATTGATACACTGCCCTCCAGGTTTCCTGCTTCCATATGATGTCACTTATGCTGGGTGGGCTTTCAATGATGCAACTGTCATCTCTGCTCTTGTAAGTACCCCTCAGCCATATTCCTATAAATAACTCCAGTAAAACTCATTGGTTCTCCAAGTTGGGTTGCAGTAGACATTTCACTTACTTTGAAATGTCATTCTTTGTGTAGGGTGAGTAGATGTTTATACACATCTCCCCAGGAATAATGATCCTTCCCTGGAACAAGGATAAAAATCCAGTCAGAAATTACACTCTTGTCTTAAAGAATACCTGACTATACTTACCTGGCAGGGGAGATACCATGATCACAAAGGTAGTTTTCCCAGGGCAAGGGATGTGCTGACCCCTGTGATTTCCCCAAATGTGGGAAACTCGAATGCATAATTTGTGGTAGTAGGGGACTGCATTGGTGCTCTCCCCTGTAAAAAATGCCTGACTAGAAAAATGTAATTTAATCCAAAATATAAGGAAAATTTTATCTCCCGTATTGACAGCACATGTCACCTTCATATCCAGCAACAAAGCAAACTAAATTTAGGCGTCTGCTAATTTGAAGTTATGGTGAACGTTAGAGAGAAACTATTAAGCAAACTAAATTTTTAATTTTTTAACGTTTTCTATTGAAGTTTTGTGCAATCCAGACAACATTTCTCAGTCCAATTTTAGACAGATTCCCCTTTCCATGTCCCCAATACCACCTGAGTTCAGGGATTTTGCCATACATGTCTTGCATCTTTTTTTTTTTCAGGCTTTTTAAAGTTTTTCTATGCGGACATTTATTGTTTAGGGCTGAAGTTTACTATTTAAGTCAGTTCTTTGACCCAATCTTTTTGCTGTTGTTCCCTCCAATTTGTGTTGCTGCAAAGAATGCATATATGCTCTTTACACATATACCAAAATTATGGCGTTTGAAAGTAAACTGTATATTAATTCCAAAACATGTTTAAGAATTCACATTTTATATTACTCTGCGGTATGCACACATACCCTCCCCCATATAGCACAATTACAAAATCTGAAAATAAATGGTAGGATAATTCTAGATCCCATTAAGGTATTCACATTATAATGCCACAGTTGCTTTCAGGGGGGAAAAAGCACATATATATATATATATATATATAAATATATATGTATATAGATATATCTCGATATACTCTTTCTATATACGTGTCGCTCTTCTACCATCTATCCACGTCTAGCCCCACCTACCTAGTGTCTCCCGATCATTTTGCCTTACTACTAGGTATTGGTGCTAGCATCATTAATGAGGATACCATTCCTCATTTGTTTTTCTGGGACTGTGTTCTCTTCACTTAGCATATGTCTTCGTTCCATCCAGTTTACCTGCAAAGTTCATGATGTTCATCTTCTTTACTGCTGCATAGAACTCCATGTGTAGATGTTACCACATTTTCTCTATTCAGTCATTGGTTGCATGGTCACTTGGGTTGGTTCTAGCTCTTCGGTATTGTGAAGAGAGGTGCAATAAACATAGAAGTGCATGTATCTTGTAGTAGGATGAGTCTGGTGGTATTTACCCCAGGAGTGGTATGACTGAGTCAGGTGGTAGACTCGTTTTTGAGTCTTTTAAGGGTTTTCCACACTGCTTTCCATATGGTATATACGAGTTACATTCCCACAAGCAGTGGATGAGTGTTCCCTTTCCCCACAACCTCTCCAGCATTTGATGTCTTTGTTTTTGTGATATTAGCCAGTTGTAATGGAGTGAGAAAATATCTTAAAGTGGTTTAATTTGCATTTCCCTTAATTATTAGCGATGTTGAACCGTTCTTAAGATGATTTCTCAGGCCACTTTATTCCTCACTGTGAAGTCCCTGTTCTTGCTCGTTTACTCCATCGCTTTTTGTTTTTTTTTTTTTTTAGTTTTTTTTCTAAGATTTTATTTGACAAATGCGTTTTTATATTTTTATTTAGTGTTTGTGGATTTCAGACATTATTTTTCAGTTTGTCAATTAGACATATTCCCCCTTCCTCCCACACCCTACCCCCAGTTCATGCATCTGCTATACATGCCTGCATCTTCAGGTCTTTTAAAAGTTTTTCCTGCAAAGATGTTTTTTTTTGATTATTTTTATTTTTAATTTGTGTATTTGCCGAATTATTGCCTTCCTATGAAATCGCTTATAAATGTCCCATATTACCAGAATTATAAATACCATCCAAGAATAAACTGTAAGTGTTCTCCATACTTGGTTTAAGGGTTCACAGTTTTTTTCCTTTAATGTTATATTATTCTACAAAAGATGGATATAAACATATTTGCCCATATATATTATTACCATGTCTGAAGTAAGTGTAAGTTAATGCTAGGGCTCTTTTAAGAGATTCCCCTTATAACATCACAGTTGCTTTTCCCATAGAAAGAAATATAAGGCAATAACGTTCTCATTTTGCCCTTATCAACGGGTGGGTTTTGGGTACTAGCCAGCACAAATGAGGGAAACTATCCCTATTGTTTTCTTTGCGCACTGTGTTAACCTTCACTTAGCATAATGGGCTAGAGTTTCATCCATTACCTACAAGTTCATGGGATGTCATCTTTCCGATACCACTGCTTAGAACTCCATTGTGTTAGATTAACCGACATTTGTGTTATCCACGCATCAGTTGAGGGGCATTTGGGTTGGGTTACCCTTCCCCTGATTGTAAGAGAGCTTCAATGTAACATGGATATGCATGTATCTTTGTAGTACTCCATCTCTTAGTGGGTCATTTGTTTCTCTTCTTTTTCTTTTTTTTTTTTTTTTTTTGAGTAGTTTATTATATTGTTGGGTATGTTTTCAATGTATCACTGTAAGTTTTCCTCCCATTCTGTGGTGTTTCACTTCACTTCTTTGATTGTTTCTTTCACTCTGATAGAAGCTTTTGGAGGTTTGAATGAGATCCACTTGGTCAATTGTTGGCCTTGTTCCGTGTGCGCGGCTGTTATTGTAGAAAGTCGTCCTACACTCAGTGTCTTGTAGTTGCTGCCACGTTTTCTTCTAATCCACCTTCAGACGTTTCAGGTTGAACAGAGGGGCGGGTTCGGGCTTGAGTCTTTGCTCCATTTGCGTTGATTTTTGTACTGGCGCAGGGTAAGAGGTTTCACTTTGTTTTTCTCCACAAAGGTGATCCAGTTTTTTGCCAATACCATTTGCTGAAGATGCCCGTCTTTCCTCCATTGAGTCCTTTTGTTTTTTTTGCCCCTTTGTCAATTTGAGTTGGGGCTGAAATTGTATGAGCTCGTTTGGATCTAAATTTATTTTCCATTGGGTCTATGGCTCCTGTTTTTGTGCCAGTACAGGCTCCGTTTTTCTGACATAGCCTTATATAGTGTTGAAGTCTAGTATATATATGATCCCCACGTATTGAACTTTTCCTCAGGGTTACTTTGGCTCGCTTCAAGTCTTTTGGTTTGTTTTTCCACATGAATTAAGGACCTTTTTTTTCCATATCTGTGAAGATCTTGTGGGGATTTTAATTGAGATACATTGAATCAGTAATAAATTAATTTGGGTAGAATGGGCATTTTTACTAAATTATTTTTCAATCCATGAGCGATGGGAGGCCTTTCCAGCAGTTCCAATGTCTTCTTCCATGCTCTTCAGGGGTTTCATACAAATTTTTGGTTTGTAAGTCATGGGTGTCCTGTGGGTTAAGTTTTTGTCCTCAGGTATTTTATTGTTTGTGGCTCATTGTCAAGTCAGGCCAGTTCTCCTTATCTCGCCTTCTCGTCAGTTGCGTGTGTTGGTGTCACAAAAGCGGGCGCCTTCACTTGTTCTTCAGGTTATTAGTTTGTTACCTGCCACTTTAACCGGAAACTCGCGATCCATTTCTAGGCATTTTCTCGGTGTTTTTCAGCATCCCTCTAGTACCACTCGATATCCTCTGCCAGCGAGGGATAGTTGCCTGTTCGCATCCCCCTTTGTAACTCTTTAATTGTCCTTGTTCTTTCGCCTTGTTGCCTGCAGTAGCCCAGCATCAACCGGTATGCAGCAAGCAGGACTAGGACGCCTAGCGCCTGTATCCTGCCTTTAAAGGGAATGTACTTGTCTAACTTTGTCTCCATTTCGAGAATGATGTTGCTGTAGTATTTCTTGGATATGGCTTGATTACTACGTGAGGAATATTCCCCTCCAGTCACTTAGACTGAATTCCCTCTAGGACTTTTAAATATGAATGTGATGCTGGATTTTGTCAAAGGCTTTTTCTTGTTTCATGCAATCATGAGAGTGATCAATGTGGGTTTTGTGTTCTTTCAGTTCCCATTTATCATATCGTTTTATAGATGTATTTATGATTTAGGAAAATATTTAACCATCCCCTGCATCTCTGGTAATGAATCCAACTTGGTCATATAGTATAATCTTTTGATGTGGGTCCACTATGCAATTTTGCAAGTATCTTGTTTGGAATTTTGGCATCTATGTTCAATTGAATGAGATGGGGTCTCTAGCGTTTCTTTTTTGGTTGTTTATTTTTTGTGCCTTTGTTTTTGGTTTAAGTTGATGCTGGGGCTGGCTTCATAGAAGGAATTTGGGAGATTTCCGTCTTTTTTACTCTTCTGAACACGTTTCGAGTAAATAATGGCGGAAGTCCTTTTAAAATGGTTTTTTTAAAAAAATAGAATTCTGCTGTGAAACCATCTGGGACCTGGGCTTTTTTTTATAGGGGAAGGTTGTTTGTTTTTATTATAATCTATCTTTCAATTTTGTCAAATGTTATGGGTCTGTTTAAGACTGCAATCTTTTCTTGGATTAAGCATTAGGTAGGCAATTTTCCAAGATTTCAATATAGGTCTAGCACATGCAGCGTTCTCTTAGGTTGTTCAAAATTTACTAGAGACATTACAGCCAGAATGTTGTAAGATATTCTAATATGACTTAGTCTGGATCTTTTCTCTATCTTGTTGTGTATTGTTCCGTTTTTCATCTACAAACTATTGATTGGGAGTTGCTCTTATCTATTTGGCAGAAAAGGGGTGTCATATCCCCTGAACTGGAGTGTCAGAGGCTCAGCCGCCTGTGGGTGCTGGGGAACCGAACCAGGTACCTCATGCAAGAGCATCGTTGCTCGGAACCACAGGGGGCCTCCTCCAGCCCCCAATGTAGCAAATCTTAATAAATATATATTTATATTGTTGGGGCCCTCTATGGTAAGGGAAGTATACAAATCGTTGGGAATATTAATAACATGGGAACCCATAAATTGCACTATAAACCTGTAGCTACAAACGATGTGGTCTCCTCTTTATCTTTTTGACCAATTTTCTAGGTTTTTGTATTTGTGAGATATACTCTACTTAGATAGCCTAAAATGTAGATGAGTGGAAAGAAATAAACATCAAACATCTTATAAGTAAATTAACCTTGAAAAGAACAAACAAAACCATCACTTGACCCCCAAGGGTGTATCTTTCCATTTATTTATGTGGCAGTCTGCTCTAAGGATTCTACCTTTCCCAATTCTCCTTTCACTTCATCAGTGTTACAAAACTTTCTTTGTTCAAATCATATTTTATTGAGGTTTTAAATGTATTTTAAATATAGAGAACGTAATCAAATTTAGACCATGTATACCTCCCCACAAGAGTTTCAATGCATTCATGTGAAAAATATATTAAGGTTCTATCTAGTAAACAAAAGGATTCACGAAAGCTATTAGCAATAGCATTTCGAAATACTATTCATTGATGACATAACATCTGCCCTCCAATGCTAGTATTGTGATGTTTGGTGTGGTCTCTTATTTTTACAAAATAATCTTATGTTGTACCATGTTAGTAACTCAGTCATGCTGTTTTTAATGCTTACCTTTTGATAAGTGATACAAATACTTCTATTATTATGATTCGCAGGACATACAAACATGTTCTTAAAGTTCCTTCCATTTAAAAAATAAGATAGATTGAATTTTTTTAAGGAGATGTGAGGGAATAAGTTTTACTGTGTTTAAGGAAATTGCCAATGATCACAGAATCTAGTAAGTATTGGATGTAGGTATATATACAATGATAATAAATATAACCGTCATATCTCAACAACCTAAGTAACACACCGATAGTGGAGTACACCTGTCTTGATATGTTCTGGCCTTTTTGGCACACACCTTACTTTTTTTTTCCTGCTATGAGACTTACACTTTGGTCACATATAACAAGACAAAGACCTATGCCTCTTGCGGGTGTGATGTTCAATCACTGTCAAACCAAATCTAGGTACATGTCATTGGTTACTGGAGAAAAGCATGTGACACAAATCAAGCAGATCTGAATTATGCTGTTGCTAAGATGGATAGCTGGGATAGCAGAAGACCAAGAATTTCCAATCTTTCTATCCTTCCTTCCCCTCCTGACTATTTAAGATTGTGTGGTTCCAAAACATAGGAAAAGCCTGAATACAAAATGAACAAGTAAATAGACAAGCGAAAGAAAAAGCAAGAAAGAATTAAACAGAGACAACAGAGTTGATAGTTTTATATAATAATTTAAGGGCTGGAGCGAGGGCCTTGCGTTAAGAAGCCCCAACCGCTAGTATGTTCATTGCAGGAGTACTCGGGGTTCGAATCCACAGCACCACACATGGTGGGCCGAGAACCCGTCTGTACTCAATTCCAGGAGAACTCCAGTTCCAGGGAATCTGAAACGCTCTCTTACCTCTGCAGCATTGCACGGAACACGGTGCATAAACGTGCCGACATACATTCATACACATAACAGAAATAAATTTTAAAAATAATATTTAAAAAATATCCACGAGACAAATTAAGTATTTTTGGTTTGTATGGGATTTTTGGAAATATAGAATAAATCATGATTGATTCCCCTTTAAATAGCATTCATATCTGTGGTATTATTTACAACCTTAAATGAGCAAGTTTCTAGTATTGGAAACCTTGATATTGATAAGGTTACGGAGTAGGTGGGCCTTTCTGATGGAAAGCTTTTTTCCCACCACATATGCTTGCTGACTTTTGTCATGCATGCTGTTCAAGGATTCCTTACTCCATTGAATATAGTTCCCTAGACCAGTAGCCTCATCCTGAGAACTCTGGGGTATTTAATTACAATTGTAAAGTATATTTGGCTGAGATCGTCTTAGGTAAGATGGGGACTTGACTATTTTTGAACACCATGTGTACATAGTGTCTTCCCAAACCTGAATCTAGTTAGATTTATATTTCATAGATTAGATATTTCCTTACCATTTGGTTTTTTCATTGAAAATATACCCACTCCCCAGATCATCAAGATTTGACTCGTTTCTAAAGTAAAATTCTGTTTTCTATTAAATGAATCTACTTGAATCTGTCAGATACAAAATTTAATGTGTGTGTGTGTGGTGGTGGTGTGGTGGTGTGTGTGTGTGTGTGGGTTCTATCCAATTAGGGGGATATCACAGTGGAGATCAGAATACTGTTATACTAAAAATACATGTCTTGCAATGAACTAATCATAAAATGGTTGAAATTCAAAACTCATATGAAAATGAACTGATGTGAAGAGTAACAAAAATAACGTATTTCTCTTCATACTGCATACAAAAAATCATTACTTTCTTATTTTACAAGAGATAACTTTTTATGTCTGCTTCCAGTAGAAGGAAAGCAATTTAAATTTCACCATAGGAAGTAAAAAAAATCTCATAAACAGTCATATCTTATCTATACTCAAGAATAGAGAGAAAATAAATAGTGCATACAGACTTCTGAACTCGCTTTCTCTCTTTTATATGGCATATGACCCAAACCCAGAGAATGATGCCACCTACTTTGGGGGGGGGTTCCACATCAATTACCATAAGTAATAAAGTTCCCCCAGACACACCCACAAGGCCCATCCTGTCTAATACAATCCTTCTTGATACGTGTCCCAGATAATTCGTACATTGTATCCAATTCATGAAACTATACCATCCCCAAGGTCTCCCTTTGGCTTCTGGTGGCCGGAATACTCCTTTTAAAAATTTTTTATTTTATTTATTTGTTCTGTGTATGAGTAATATTTCCTGAATGTATGTTAAGTGTACCCAGTCCCATGGAATGCCCAACCCAGCATCGCACACTTAGCCCATGCTGCTTGCTCCTCCTTGTAGCAGAGCCAGACCCGTAGCCACAAAAAAAAGAAAATGGTGCTAGTTTTGAAATCCAGCCTGCCAATGCAAGCTGTATTTTCCTACAGTCTAGCTAATATCTGATACATGATTAGTTCCCAAGTATACAAAGATCTAAGGAAACAAAAGAAAATCAAGAATAAAGACTATAGATACAAAAGAGAGATGACTCAAACCAGAAAGAAAACTGGCTAAGAATAATTTAAAAGTGTTCAACATCTTTAGCAATTAAATAAATGCAGATTGAAAGGACCTTAATTTCATCTTTCCCCAGGCTAGTTGGATAATATTGAGAAAAAATAGGTCATCTTCTTAAAAGTGGACTTGTCTTAGTTTCACGGAAAGAGTTGTTTTTTAAAAAATATGAATTGGTACATAAAATCAAGCCTTTTCAGTCCTCTCTGTCCTCTGGTTCTTACAACTCTTCTGTTTGCATCTAGTTGGTCCCTGACCCTTGGGGAGGGGTGTGACATAGATGTCTTGTTTGTGGCTGAGAACTTCTCAGTCACTTATACTATGCACTTTTGTCCAGTTTTAAGTTTGTCCATTGCAAAAACTTTTCTGATAAGGTCTGAGTATACCTATTCAGAAGTGTACCTCCTACCATTACTTCTAGAAGTTTCAGATCTAACTAACATTGAAAGACTAGTTGATCCATTTGAAATTGATTTGTGTGCAAGATAACAAAGAAGGATCAAGTTCATTCCACATGTGGATATACACGTTTCCCTATGTGGTTACAGAGTTACTGCCCTTAAGAATCCCATCAGCTGTGGTTGTCTATGCAGCATCTTCACAAGATTAAGCCACAACATTCTAGCATAGAATAGGAAAAGGTTCATTATCCTCCAACCCTAACTGAGGAGCCGTAGACAATTGATGGCTGTACTGGGAAAGGAAAAATCTGTTTTAAGGGTGTTGTTCTAGCAGGTTGGCCACGTTCCAGTGGCTGACCTCACATTCAGAAATATATGAGAAGTATATGGTCAGCACAAACTGGATGACTTATGAAAANAGGGGGGGGGGGACTAACAGATGAGCAAAGCAAACAAAAGTGCTCAAACTGAAGAATTTAATAGGAAAAACAGGTGATGTTAGAAAATAATATGCTGAGCCTTGAATGTGTGGCTTAAGCTCTTGTCTGAGTCTGGGTCAATGGTTCCAGAGGGTTTGTTAAAATACAGACATCATGCTCCATTCCAGAACTTCTGATTAATTAGATCTTAGATTATGAGTATATAACAGAGGTCTCTGCTGGTCCATGGTCTACACTTTGAGAATCACTAGCCTAACCTTACACTTTCTAGGTTCCATGGAGTAAGGTCCACAGCTCCTATCTGCCTGCATGACATCGCAGAGTCCAGGCTGCTACTGCTCCTGCAGTGAACAATCATTGAGTCAGTTCTGACTCAACAGAAGCAACACCAAGAATGCTTTCTCAATTCAAGCATGGCAAAGAACATGGGAAAAGCTGAGAAGAAAACAGGAAATTTTATTTAGGTTCTCCTATGTTTGTTTCTTTTAATATCACCTCCAGATCTTTTGTTCCTATAAGAAGATGTTCTGTTACTCCAGTTGGAGAAAGAGAAAGAAAGAAAGAAAGAAAGAAAGAAAGAAAGAAAGAAAGAAAGAAAGAAAGAAAGAAAGAAAGAGAAGGAAGGAAGGAAAAAAAAGAGAAAGGGAGGAAGGAAGGAAGGAAGGAAACAACATTGCCTTGGTTTATTTTAGTTTTCTAAGATTTATTTGAAAATGCTTTTTAATATATTTTTATTTATGTTTTGTGTATTTCAGACATTATTTTTCAGTTCAATTTAGACATATTCCCCTTCCTCCCACCCTACCCCAGTTCATGCATTCTGCTATACATGTCCTGCATCTTTCAGTCTTTTAAAAGTTTTTCTCTGCAAAGATTTCTTGTTTGGGATACAGTTTAACTATATGTTGCTGTAGTTCTGCCCAAATTATATTGCTCCAAAATATGCCTATATAAATGTCATATATGTACCAGAATTATATCCTCCAAGAATAAACTGTATGTTAACTCCAATATATGTTTAGGAGTTCACATTTTTCCCTTTAATTTTATATTATTCTAAAATATGGATATAAACATTTTGCCCATATATATTAATTACCATGTCTGAAAGTAATTGGTAAGTTAATTCTAGGGCTTGTTAAGAGATTCACATTATAACATCACAGTTGCTTTCCGATAGAAAGAAATATAGCAATAACGTTGCTCAGCTTGCCTTTCAACTGGTGGGTTTGGTACTAGCATCCACAAATGAGGGAAACCATTCCCTATTTGTTTTCTTGGCACTGTGTTACTTCACTTAGCATAATGGCTAGAGTTCCATCCATTTACCTACAAAGTTCATGATGTCATCTTTCCATACCACTGCTTAGAACTCCATTGTGTAGATGTACCACATTTTTGTTATCCACTCATCAGTTGAGGGGCATTTGGGTTGGTTCCAGCTCTTCGCTATTGTAAAGAGAGCTTCAATTAACATAGATGTGGATGTATCTTTGTAGTACTCCATCTCTTAAGTGGGTCATTTGTTTTCTTCTTCTTTTTTTTTTTTTTTTGAGTAGTTTATATATTTTGGATGTTAATGCTCTAGTGAAGGTTTCCTCCCATTCTGTGGGTCTTCTCTTCACTTCTTTGATTATTTCTTTCACTCTATAGAAGCTTTTGAGTTTAATGAGATCCCACTTGTCAATTGTTGGCCTTATTTCCTGTGCAGCTGCTGTTTGATTTAGAAAGTCTTCCTACACCTATGTCTTGTAGGTTGCTGCCAACGTTTTCTTCTATCACCTTCAGAGTTTCAGGTTTAACATTGAGGTCTTTGATCCATTTGAGTTGATTTTTGTACAGGGCAAGAGGTAAGGGTTTAACTTTGTTTTTCTACAAAAGGTGATCCAGTTTTGCCAATACCATTTGCTGAAGATGCCGTCTTTCCTCCATTGAGTCTTTTTGGCCCCTTTATCAAATATGAGGTGGCTGAAATTGTATGAGCTCGTTTGGATCTTAAATTTTGTTCCATTGGTCTATGGCTCTGTTTTTGTGCCAGTACCAGGCTGTTTTTCTGACTATACCCCTGTAATATAGTGTGAAGTCTAGTATAATGATCCCCCTGTATTGAACTTTTCACTCAGGGTTACTTTGGCTCTTCAAGGTCTTTTGTTTTTCCACATGAATTTAAGGACTTTTTTTTCCATATCTGTGAAGAATCTCTTGGGGATTTTAATTGAGATAGCATTGAATCAGTATATTAATTTGGGTAGAATGGGCATTTTTACTATATTAATTTTTCTAATCCATGAGCATGGGAGGCCTTTCCATCTTCCAATGTCTTCTTCAATCTCCTTCAGGGGTTTAAAATTTTTGTTGTAGAGATCATTGGTGTCTTTGGTTAAGTTTGTTCCTAGGTATTTTATTGTTTGTGGCTATTGTAAGTAGGAAGGTCTCCTTATATCCCTTCTCTAGTTGCTTGTTGTTGGTGTAAAGAAGGGCTACTTATTTTCTTAGGTTAATGTTGTATCCTGCCACTTTACGGAAACTCTTAATCATTTCTAGGAGTTTTCCAGTAGAGTTTTTCAGCATCCCTTAGGTAAACTATGATATCATCTGCAAAGAGGGATAGTTTGACTTTCTCATCTCCCTTTAGTACTCCTTTAATTTCCTTTTCTTGCCTTTTGCCCTAGCAAGCAATCAAGCACTGTATTGAAGAAGAGTGACAATAGGGAACAGACTTGCCATGTTCCTGCCTTTAAAGGGAATACTTCTAACTTTTCTCCATTTAGGATGATGTTAGCTGTAGTTTTGTTGTATATGGCTTTGACTACGTTGAGGAATATTCCCTCCAGTCTAATTCCCTCTAGGACTTTAAGTATGAATGGATGCTGGATTTTGTCAAAGGCTTTTTCTGCATCAACTGAGATGATCATGTGGTTTTTGTCTTTCAGTCCATTTATCTGTTTTATGATATTTATTGATTTATGAATATTTAACCATCCCTGCATCTCTGGTATGAATCCAACTTGGTCATGACAGATAATCCTTTTGATGTGGGTCCATATGCAATTTGCAAGTATTTTGTTGAGAATTTTTGCATCTATGTTCATTAATGAGATGGGTCTCTAGCTTTATTTTTTGGTTGTATTTTTGCCTTGTTTTGGTATTAGAGTGATGCTGGCTTCATAGAAGGAATTTGGGAGATTTCCCTCTGCTTTTATCATTCTGAACACTTTCAGTAATAATGGCGGTAAGTCCTCTTTAAATGTTTTTATAGAATTCTGCTGTGAAACCATCTGGGCCTGGGCTTTTTTTATAGGGGAAGTTGTTTGTTTTTATTATATCTTCAATTTTGTCAAATGTTATGGGTCTGTTTAAACTGTCAATTTCTTCTTGGATAAGATTAGGTCAATTCCAAGATTTCAATATTCAGCCATTTCTCTTAGGTTTTCAAATTTACTAGAGCATAGGATTTTAAGTATTCTCATATGATTATCTGGATCTTTTCTCTATCTGTTGTGATATTTCCTTTTTCATCACAAATACTATTGATTTGGAGTTGCTCTTACTTTTGGTCAGAAGAGGGTGTCGAATTCCCCTGAAACTGGAGTTAAAGATGGTTCTCAGCCGCCATGTGGGTGCTGGGGACCGAACCCAGGTCCTCTGCAAGAGCAGTCGTTGCTCTTAACCACTAGGCCATCTCTCCAGCCCCAACTGTAGAAATCCTTAATTAAATAATATTTATATTTGGCCTCTATGGTAAGAAATATACACATCTGGGAATATTAAGTAACATGGGAACCATAAATTGACTGAAAACCTGTAGCTACAAACTGATGTGTCTCCTCTTTTATCTTTTGAAATTTTCTAGGTTTTTGTATTTGTGAGATATACTCTACTTAGATAGCCTAAAATGTAGATGAGTGGAAATAAATAAACATCAAACATCTTATAATTAAATTAACCTTGAAAGAACACCCATCACTTGACACCCAAGTGTATCTTTCCATTTATTTGTGGCAGTCTGCTCTAAGGATCTCCTTTCAATTCTCCTTTCACTTCATCAGTGTACAAAACTTTCTTTTTAAAATATATTTTATTGAGGTTTTATGTATTTTATATAATAGAACGTAATCAAATTTAGACCATGTATACCTCCCCACAAGATTTCATGCATTCTGTAAAATATATTAAGTTCTATCTAGTAAACAATAGGATTCAGAAAGCTATTAGCAATAGCTTTCTGAATACTATTCATTGATGACATAACATCTCCTCCAATGCTAAGTATTGTATGTTTGTGTCTCTTAATTTACAAAATAATCTTATATTTAATGTACTCATTGCTGTTTTAATGCTTACCTTTTGATAAGTGATACAAATACTTCTATTATTATGATTCGCAGGACATACAAACATGTTCTTAAAGTTCCTTCCATTTAAAAAATAAGGAGATTGAATTTTTTTAAGGAGATTGAATTTTACTGTGTTTAAGGAAATTGCCATGATCACAGAATCTAGTAAGTATTGTATGTAGTATATATACAATGATAATAATATAACCTCATTCTCAACAACCTTAAGTAACACACGATGTGGAGTACCCTGTCTTGATATGTACTGTCTTGTTTGGCACACACTCTTACTTTTTTTCCCTGCTTATGAGACTTACACTTTGGTCACATGTAACAGACAAAAGACCTATGCCTGGGTGTGATGTTCAATCACTGTCAACCATAATCTAGGTACAGTTCATTGGTTACTGGAGAAAGCATGTGACACAAATCAAGCAGATCTGATTGCTTTGCTAAGATGGATGCATGGATAGCAGAAGACAAGTAATCTTTCTAGTTCCTTCCTGACTATTGATTGTGTGGTTCCAAAACATAGGAAAAGCCTGAATACAAAATGAACAAGTAAATAGACAGAAAGAAAAGCAAGAAAGAATTAAACAGAGACAACAGAGTTGATAGTTTTATATAATAATTTAAGGGCTGGAGCGATGGCCTTGCGGTTAAGAGCCCAGACCGCTCTTGCAGAGTACTCGGGTTCGATCCCCAGCACCCACATGGTGGCCGAGAACCGTCTGTAACTCCAATTCCAGGAGAACTCCAGTTCCAGGGGAATCTGAAACCCTCTTCTGACCTCTGCAGCATTGCACGACACGGGTGCATAAACTTGCATGCAGACAGTACATTCATACACATACAGAAATAAATTTTAAAAAATAATAATTTAAAAAATATCCACGAGACAAATTAAGTATTTTTGGTTTGTATGGGATTTTTGGAAATATAGAATAAATCATGATTGATTCCCCTTTAAATAGCATTCATATCTGTGGTATTATTTACAACCTTAAATGAGCAAGTTTCTAGTATTGGAAACCTTGATATTGATAAGGTTACGGAGTAGGTGGGCCTTTCTGATGGAAAGCTTTTTTCCCACCACATATGCTTGCTGACTTTTGTCATGCATGCTGTTCAAGGATTCCTTACTCCATTGAATATAGTTCCCTAGACCAGTAGCCTCATCCTGAGAACTCTGGGGTATTTAATTACAATTGTAAAGTATATTTGGCTGAGATCGTCTTAGGTAAGATGGGGACTTGACTATTTTTGAACACCATGTGTACATAGTGTCTTCCCAAACCTGAATCTAGTTAGATTTATATTTCATAGATTAGATATTTCCTTACCATTTGGTTTTTTCATTGAAAATATACCCACTCCCCAGATCATCAAGATTTGACTCGTTTCTAAAGTAAAATTCTGTTTTCTATTAAATGAATCTACTTGAATCTGTCAGATACAAAATTTAATGTGTGTGTGTGTGTGTGTGTGTGTGTGTGTGTGTGTGTGTGGTTCTATCCAATTAGGGGATATAAAGATAGGAAGATCAGAATACTGTTATGCTAAAAATACATGTCTTGCAATGAACTAATCATAAAATGGTTGAAATTCAAAACTCATATGAAAATGAACTGATGTGAAGAGTAACAAAAATAACGTATTTCTCTTCATACTGCATACAAAAAATCATTACTTTCTTATTTTACAAGAGATAACTTTTTATGTCTGCTTCCAGTAGAAGGAAAGAAATTTAAATTTCACCATAAAAGTAAAAAAAATCTCATAAACAGTCATATCTTATCTATACTCAAGAGAGAAGAGAAATAAAGTAGTGCATACAGACTTCTGAACTCGCTTTCTCTCTTTTATATGGCATATGACCCAAACCCAGAGAATGATGCCACCTACTTTGGGGGGGGGGTTCCACATCAATTACCATAATTAAGAAAGTTCCCCACAGACACACCCACAGGCCCACCTGATCTATACAATCCTTCTTTGAGACTTCCCAGATAATTCTACATTGTATCAAATTAATGAAACTAACCATCCCAAGGTCTCCTTTGGCTTCTGTTGGAATGGAATATTCCTTTTAAAATATTTTTATTTATTTTTTCTGTGTATGAGTATATTTCCTGAATGTATGTAAGTGTACCCATGTCATGGAATGCCAGCATCACGCACCTAGGCCATGCTGCTTGCTCCTCCTTGTGGCGGGGCCAGACCCTTAGCCACATGGTGCTAGTTGGAAAGCCAGCCTGCAATTCAAGCTGGATTTCCTACATGCTAGCTATATATCTGATACAGGATTAGTTCCCCAAATATACAAAGATCTTAAGAAACAAAGAATCAAGAATAAGCTATAGATACAAAAAGAGAGACTCAAAACCAGAAATAAAACTGGCTAAGAAATAATTTAAAAGTGTTCAACATCTTTAGCAATAATAAAAATGCAGATTGAAAGTACCTTAAAATTTCATCTTTCCCCAGGCTAGTTGGATAATATTGAGAAAAAATAGATCATCTTCTTAAAAGTGGACTTGTCTTAGTTTCACGGAAAGAGTTGTTTTTAAAAAATATGAATTGTTACAATAAAATCAAGCCTGTTTCAGTCCTCTCTGTCCTCTGGTTCTTACAACTCTTCTGTTTGCATCTAGTTGGTCCCTGACCCTTGGGGAGGGGTGTGACATAGATGTCTTGTTTGTGGCTGAGAACTTCTCAGTCACTTATACTATGCACTTTTGTCCAGTTTTAAGTTTGTCCATTGCAAAAACTTTTCTGATAAGGTCTGAGTATACCTATTCAGAAGTGTACCTCCTACCATTACTTCTAGAAGTTTCAGATCTAACTAACATTGAGATATTTGATCCATTTGAAATTGATTTGTGTGCAAGATAACAAAGAAGGATCAAGTTCATTCCACATGTGGATATACACGTTTCCCTATGTGGTTACAGAGTTACTGCCCTTAAGAATCCCATCAGCTGTGGTTGTCTATGCAGCATCTTCACAAGATTAAGCCAGTCAACATTCTAGCATAGAATAGGAAAAGGTTCATTATCCTCCAACCCTAACTGAGGAGCCGTAGACAATTGATGGCTTCTGGGGAAAGGAAAAATCTGTTTTTAAGGGTGTGGTTTCTAGCAGGTTGGCCACGTTCCAGTGGCTGACCTCACATTCAGAAATATATGAGAAGTATATGGTCAGCACAAACTGGATGACTTATGAAAATTATTTTTAAAGAGGAAATGAATTTGGGGGGTTGGGTAATGAGGTGGGTGAATCTGTGAAGATCTAAGTGGATGTGTTAAGAGCATATATGATTAAACTGCATTGTATGAAATTCTCAAAGAATTAACATAAATATTTACTTTTTAACAAGAAAATGAAAATCATACTTCGTCCCCAAATCTCTTTTATGGGAA
Organism: Rhizomys pruinosus; assembly: GCA_009823505.1. Classification (NCBI taxonomy): domain Eukaryota; kingdom Metazoa; phylum Chordata; class Mammalia; order Rodentia; family Spalacidae; genus Rhizomys; species Rhizomys pruinosus. The sequence continues at coordinate 237,827 of VZQC01011008.1, read as the reverse complement.
TAACTTCTGAGAATGCCTAATGTTACAAATGATAATCTTACCTAAACTTATAACCAAAGTTAATCTTATGTTTTGAGATTTTTTTTTTTTTTTGGTCTTTTTGATGTAGGGTCTCCTTTTAGTCCTAGCTGGCCTGGAGCTCGCTCTGTAGACCAGGATAGCTTTGAACTCACAGAGATCTGCCTTTGAACTCACAGAGATCTGCCTGGCTCTGCCTTCGGCGTGCTGGGATTAAAGACATGCACCACCATGCCTGGCAGAGATGTTTCAACACATTCTTAGTTTCTCTGTAGTGTCAACAACTCTGTAGACCTTAGGCTGCTCTTAGAAACTAAACATATGCATTTACTGTATTATTACCTTTCCTTGCCCCTGGCTCAAAATAATGTGTGTGTGTTTGTGTGTATTATAAAAGTATAAAGTACTGAATGCAGTGAATATTGTGGAACACAATGAATTACCCCATTTGTGTTGTAAACAGCAAATGGGATTAAATTAGCATCTATTGGTTGTTCTATGGGCTGTTCTGGGTCAGTAAGTGTCAAAGGGGGAAAATTCTTCCGATAAGACAAAATCCTCTTTTCCACTATCATACTAGATACTGTTTCCATAAGGATAGACCCACTCCTTTGTTGAAGAGAGCAGTTCTGAGAGAAATATGAAGGATCAAGTTTTCAGAACAGATTTGGCCCATTTTCCTTTTTAATGGGTGCTAAGAGTCAGGCTGTCTTTATTCAGGCATGGTCATAATGATGCATCACTCCCCTCACACTGTGCTCTCCTGTCTTTCTGGTTACTCTCTTTTGCACATGCTCTTACAGGATGCTACACATTTTGAGGGAATCTTCATAGGGAAGTAGATCCTCCCAATCTTGGACTTTCAGTCTCAAGAATTGTGAATCAAATGTACTTGCATTCTTTATAATATACACAGACTCATATACATTGTTACATTCCCAGAACTATTAATACAGATTCTAACCTGGATTGTAAGTCAAATATAATAAGGATTCATTCGTTGAGAAAAGTAGAATCACAAGAACAAAGGAAATGACAAACAAACCAGGTACATAAATGGATGAGTAAATTAAGCTTTGTCCATTGGTATGATATGTGTCATTTTTAAAAACACATTTTCTAAGTCTGTGAAAAATCTCATGGGGATTTTTATTGGGATTGCATTGAATCTGTATATTAATTTGGGTAGAATGGACATTTTTACTATATTAATATTTCCAACCCATGAGCATGGGAGGTCTTTCCATCTTTTGATGTCATTTTCAATTTCCTTCAGGGTTTTAAACTTTTTGTTGTAGAGGTCTTTGTGTCTTTGGTTTGGTTTATTCCTAGGTATTTTATTTTTTTGAGGCTATTGTGATTGGGAAGGTCTCCTTATATTCCTTCTCCTGTTGTTTATTGTTGGTGTAAAGGAAGGCTACTGAGTTTTCTAGGTTCATTTTGTATCCTGCCACTTTACTGAAACTTTTAATCATTTCTAAGAGTTTTCTGGTGGAGTTTTTAGCATCCCTTAGGTAAGCTATCATATCATCTGCAAAAAGGGATAGTTTTACTTCCTGTTTTCCAATTAGTACTCCATTAATTCCACTTTCTCGCCTTATTGACCTAGCAAGCATTTCAAGCACTATGTTGAAGAGGAATGGCAATAGTGGACAGCCTTGCCGTGTTCCCACCGGGGTATGCTTCCAGCTTTTCTCTATTTAGTGTGATGTTGGCTGTGGGTTTCTTGTATATGGCTTTGATTATATTGAGGAATGATCCCTCCAGCCCAATTCCCTCTAAGACTTTAAGCATGAAGGGATGCTGGATTTTGTCTAAAGCTTTTTCTGCATCAATTGAGATGATTCAATGCAATCCCAATCAAAATCCCCATGAGCTTTTTCACAGAATTAGAAAAAAATTCTTAAATTCATGTGGAAAAACAAAAGAACCTGAATAGCTAAAGCAACCCTGAGTGAAAAGTGCAATAATGGAGGGATTACATTACCAGAATTCAAGCCATATTACAGGGCTATAGTCATAATATGGGATTAAAATGGAAAGATGCGAATCAAGAAATATTCTATAGAAATAACATACAGTTAGTTTCCAAAGGATACAATGTTAATATTGGTGCAATGTAATGGGCTGGTGCAACTTAGCCTTTCTGGGTGCTTAAGGACCATACCTGAATTCCCTACAAATTTGGCTGAGGGACCTGGGGGACAGCTTTGTTCCTTGCCCTCAGAGGTCAACCAAGTCTTGGGGAATTATACGTGGGGACATCTCTTGAAAAGTCCTGCAGAGGTGGGTCACCATTCTTCCTGTTCAGGGAGGTCTTGGAGAGCCACTAAGGGGACTTCAGCCAGTGTCTAGTCTATAAAGAGGAAAGTCTGCTCATCCTTCAGAAAAGGAAGCCTGGTCTAGCAAGACCTGATTTTGTCCTCATGTGGATGAAACTGGTGTATGAGGAGCTGAAAGAAGCAAGGGTTTCCCACCCTTCCCCTCCCAAAAAAAAGAATCTCCGAGAGACCCCTGAGGACCAGATCCTCAACTGACCTCAACAACAACAACAACAACAACAAAAAACCCTTGGTTAATTTGGGCTATCTGTATGGCCTTAAGCATCCAGAAGGAAAGTACAACCTGAAATAATCAGTAAGACCAGAGAAACTGTAATGCAGACATAAAACTTGTGATCTTAGTAATCAAGTAATCCAAGACCCTCTCCTGACCTCCGCGGCATTGCACGACACGTGTGCACAAACCTGCATGCAGACAGTACATTCATACACATACAAAAATAAATAAATAAATAAATAAATAAATAAAAATTAAAAAAAAAGAAACAATCAAGGGCTCAGAGATCTCCCAAGACCACCTAAAGCACAGGAAAATGGCTGGAGCTAGAAGACATCATGCTGAGTGAAGTAACACAGTCCCAGAAAAACAAACGATGAACGGTATCCCTCATCTGTGGATGCTAGTGTCAATTACCTAGTTGTAAGTATTTCTTGTGCACGGCCCCTTGAGCTTTTGTCCAAGTAGTTGGGGGTGATGCATATTGGAAACAACAACAGAAAGGACTACATTAAAGAACTGACTGAAACAGCGAACTTCTGCTCAAAACAGTCAACATTTTTTAAAATTTTTTAAATTTAATTTAATTTTTGTATGTGTATGAATGTACTGTCTGCATGTAGGTTTGTGCACCCCTGTTGTGCAATGTCATGGAGGTCAGAAGAGGGTCTCAGATTCCCCTGGAACTGGAGTTCTCCTAGAATTGGAGTTACAGACGGTTCTTAGCCACCATGTGGGTGCTGGGGATGGAACCTGGGTCCTCTGCAAGAGCAGCCGGTGCTCTTAACCGCTAGGCTATCTCTCCAGCCCCAACAACAGAAAGGACTGCATCAAAGAACTGACTGAAACAGTGAACTTCTGCTCAAAACAGTTAACTTTTTAAAGAAAGACTGAGAAAGAGATGAAAAGCATGTTTGGCAGAATATATGAGCTCTGGTGGGGTGGGGGGATAGGGTTGGGGACACGGGTCTAGATTTGATAATCTTGTACAAAATATATATATAATGAAAAAGGATAAAAAAGAAGAAAAATAAAGAAACAATCAAGGAAGTGAAGAGTAACCCCAAAGAGTGGGAGGAAACCTTCACCACTTATACACCTGACAGAGCATTAACATCCAGCATATATAAGCTACTTAAAAAACAAAGAAGAAAACAAATGAGCTCCTCAAAAGATGGAGTAAAGAGATGAATAGAGACTTCACCAGTAAAGAAGTAAAGATGGCTGAAAAACATCTTAAAAAGTGTTCAACATCATTAATAATTAAGGAAATGCAAATTAAAACCACACTAAGGTATCATTTTACTCCAATAAGACTAGCCAAGATCAAGAAAACAAAAGACACCAAATGCTGGAGAGGTTGTGGGGAAAGGGGGACACTCATCCACTGCTGGTGGGAATGTAAACTGGTACAACCACTGTGGAAAGCAGTGTGTAGAACCCTTTAAAAACTCAGTATGAGCCTACCAACTGACCCAGCCATATCACTCCTGGGTATATATCCACAAGACACATCCTACTGCAAGGATACATGCACAGCTGTTTATTACAGCTCTCTTCACAATAACAAAGAGCTGGAACCAAACCAAATGCCCCTCAACTGATGACTGGATAAGAAAAATGTGGTACATCTACACAATGGAGTTCTATGCAGCAGTAAAGAAAGATGGCATCATGAGCTTTGCTGGTCAATGGATGGAACTTGAAGCAATTATGCTAAGTGAAGTAACACAGTCCCAGAAAAAAAAAGGCAAATGGTTTCCCTCATTTGTGGATGCTAATACCAAATCCCTAGTTGGCAGGCAAACTGAGCAACTTTAATATTATATTTAATTGTATCTGAAAGCAACTGTGCTATTCCAATGTGAATCTCTAAATGGGCTCTAGAATTGTCTTACCACTTAAATTCACACATTGTAATTACCATATATGGATGGAAGATATGTAGTCATATTCTAAAAAAAATTAAAGAAAGTAAAGTTACACATCTTTATATCTGCATACAACTTTACTATTAAAATGTGAATCTCTAAATGTTTTAGGAATCGACCTATAGTTTATTTTCAGAATTTGTAATTTTGACTTATGTGTGGAATATATATATGCATATTTTTGGATAATATAAAATTTAAAAAGAAATAAATAAAACTTCAATAAAAACAATAAATTCATAAATCATAAAAAGATTATATTTAACAGTTAAAAATATTTTGTAAAAAATATTTTCTTTCTTTATTGATATATGCTACAACCATTCATAATTTATCCTTATGTAATCCTATGGTGTGTTCTATCATATAGGAACATTAATATTCATATTCTAAAAAAAAGAGAATGTAAAGTTATACTTCTTTTTACCTGCATGAAACTTTATTGTTAAAATGTGAATCTCTAAATGTGTTTTGGAATTAATCTATAGTTTATTTTCAGATTTTGTAATTTTGATTTATGTGTGGAGTGTATATATGCATATTTTGGAATAATATAAAATCAAAGGGAACAAAAAAGAGAGAGAGAGAAGCCTATACAAAGAACTGAACAAAATAGTAAACTTGTGTATTGAAAAGGTTATAAAAAACTGAGAAAAAGATGCAAGACAGGACTTAACATGTATGACAGAATCCATGAGCTCTGATGGGGGAGGGGGCATGAGGGGTGGGCATGGATGGGGGAATGAGTCTAAATTTGATTAAGAAATGTTGTTTGAAATGCACTAGATAAAAATTTTTAAAATCCATATTTTTGCTGGGCGTGGTGGCGCACGCCTTTAATCCTAGCACTTTGGGAGGCAGAGGCAGGCGGATCTTTGTGAGTTCAAGGCCAGCCTGGTCTACAGAGTGAGTTCCAGGACAGCTGGGGCTACAGGGAGACCCTGTCTCAAAAAGACAAAAATAAAATAAAATAAAATAAAATAAATAAAATAAAATCCATATTTTTGTAACATTATTTTATTTTATTTTGTGACTTGTGTTACTTTAGTTTAGCAAGTAAGACAATAGATTATTAATATTTAACTTACTTACTATAAGGGAGAAAACTGAATATGACATTTTAATCATAAGTATAATATGCTTACTGGAACTACTACACTGAAGTGAAGACACTATATATGATCCTGGGATTCTGAAATCAAAACGCAGTCCATTACAAATAATGGACAGTATTGTGAAGCTATTTCCCTGAAAGAGGAGGAACTCTGATTCAACCTTTCTTCCACTGACTTCTTTCTCTGCAAATGTTTTCCAAAATCTTTTGAAATATCTGTGCTCTAAATTTCACACTTGCTGATATTCTCATGTAAATTTTGCATCTACTTAATGCAATGTAAATTGTTTTAATCATGTGGTTTTTGTCCTTGAGTCTGTTTATAAGGGTGATTATATTTATTCATTTGCATACATTAAAAAAATCTCTGCATCCCTGGGATGAAGCCAACTTGGTAATGGTGCATAATATCTTTGATGTGTTCTTGCAATCTATTTGTAAGCATTTTGTTGAGATATTGGTCTATAAACTTAATTTCTGTTGTGTCTTTGGCTTTGGTTTTGGTATTAGAGTAATACTGGATTCATAAAAGGAATTTAGGAGTGTTCCTTCCTTTTATATTTTATGGAATAATTTGGAATTACTAGTATTAGTTCTTCTTTGAAGGTCTGACAGAATTCCATACTTTATCAATTTTGTCCTGGGCTCTTTTCAGTTGGAAGATTTTTAATTACTAACATATGCTTAAAATTTTATATCATTTTGGTTGAATTTTGTAAGGTTGTACATATTTACAAATTAACATATTTCTTTCAAATTTTCTGGTTTAGTGGTATATAGATCTTTAAAGTATGTCATTAGGCATTTTTGGATTTTCTCAGGGTTTATTTTTGATTACTTTGATTAAGCTTTTGTACATTTCATACATAGTTACTAATTACATTTAGACCCTCTCTCCAATCCATGCTCTCATACACCCTCTTGTATTCCGCCATACATGATAAGTTTGTCTTTCAGTGTAAGTTCATCCACTGGACTCTATTCAAATTATATAAAGATCTTAAGGAAGGTCTACTCTCCCTCATTTAGCCATGATCTGTTACCAATATTTCTCAGGCTAGGGCCAGGCCCATTGCCCATCTTCCTTATACCACTCTTGACCCTTGCCTGAAGGATTTGGCATGGGTCTTATTGCCAGCATTGCCACAAGTTCACATGCGCGTGCTTCCAGTGGCCATAAAGCCTCTGCTTCCCTATGTTTATGGACCATCCCTGGTTCTTACAATCTTTCACCCCCTCTTATACAATATTCTCTGAGCTATGGGTGGGTGAGTTTTAATATAGGAGTCCTATCCAAGGAAACATGCTCTGCAGTCTCTTATTCTCTAAAATTGGGCCCAGTTGTGGCCTTCTGTGTGTATCACACTCTGTTGTATAAAGAAGCATTGATGGTGAGGATTGAGGGAAACACTACTATACTCTCTACCCCTTGTTCCACTATGTTTCATAAGCCACAGGTGTAGAGGTTCCACTGTAGATACATCACCTAGGTGTAGGTATCTCTCAGGTGTATAATTTATATGTGTGATCAGTTGTGGAACTCTACAGTAGCCTCCATCTGTTGCATAATGAATCTTCTTTGGTGAGTGGTGTACTGTATACTTGTCTGTAAATATAGGATATTGTAAAAAATTCATTTGTCTGGAGATATATTTTGTTCTAGGACCTAAGAGTTCTCTAGCCATGGATATTGGCTATAGTTATAGTGCCACTAATGTGTCCCATCCCATAGAGAGAGATTTAAGTCCAATTAGGTAGTTATTGATTACCTCCCAGCTAACAGTGCCACTACTGCACCAATAGAGGTAGTTTACTGTGCCAGTCATTATGGCTATTAAGCTTTAGGACTAGGTTGGACCATTGATTGATTTTATCCCTTAGTAGCTTGCATATATCCTCTAGAACTTTGAGAAGTCATCCCCAAGGAAAACGCTTCCTATTGCTCCATGTCCTGTGTCTGAATTATGCCATCTTTAGCAGTAGGGTCTTACCTTCAAGTGCTGGGAAATATCAAGGTCTGTTTTAATGTTTCCCTTTTCATCTCTGGGTTTGCTAATTTGAGTCCTATCTCTTTTGGCTAGTTTAGCTGAAAGTCTCCATCATCAAAGGCCCACTCAGTGAAGGTGACAACTTATGACAGACCTGTCCTTCAGAGAAATCCTGTTGGCAGCTTAGCTGGTCATAGAGTCTTCTTTCCTTAACAGTTGAGTTTTACTTGCATAATCTTGGGGTTGGGAAGCCTCTGAATCTTGTTTCAGGAGCTCTCTGAAAATTCTGAGTTCTGTTTATTTCCTGAGTCTCGTGAAGCTCCCTCCTCCTTCAAGGAGAAAACGTCTCAATTTGAGGATGTCAGTACACACTATAACCAAATAGTTCTGTTGGTTGTCCTAAATATTCTGTGTAAACTGCTACTCAAGTACATTTTCATCACTTTCTGCAGAAAATGTGTAGGCAATTACATTAAACATTGTAGCATTCATTGTGTCATTGTTTATTATGAAACTTAATTTCAGATCACCTGCTTCTAGTTAGCTCTCAGGAAGAACACTCTAAGTATTCAATACATATGGTTTAGCCTCTTTTAATTTTAATATAGTATGTATTGTACCCCATTCTAAATGACGAGGAAACTGACATTGATGGAATACAATTTTAAAATGGACTGTTTTATTTATGTAAATATGGTAGGCATTAGTCGTAAATATCTTAATAGAAAAATCCTTTGTTACTTAGAAATATAGAATTCAGGAGAGGAGACAGATATAGTAACATAGTAACATAGTCATACACAGTTTACTGAGATCACAAAAACAAGAAAAATGAGGGTGGTTCTGAGTCCCATTTGGTAGGAAGTAAGATTTGTGCTGGGTCTTATTGGACGTATTTTGGGAGATACAGTGTGAGTTTAGTGCTGGTCAGAAAACAGTGAAATCTCTACTTCTCTTTTCTGTGCAACATAAACATATTCTCTCTCTTCATTGATATTGGGCATGACTGTGTGTTCTGCTGTAGTCATTGGAACTGAGCACTGGGACGCAAGCAGAGTTCTCAAATGTAAGTGTAGTTTAGTTTGGCTGCTGAGATTTCATCATTTTCCAGAAAGGGAACATTCTGAATAGCTACTGGACCAAAGGAAACAAACACATGAAGCTGATATAATTCCAGTTCCACAGACCCTGGCTGAGCTCAGGATGAGCAGAGTTTCCCAAAACAAGGTGTACATGAAAAAGAGTGTTGCTTTAAGCAGTATACTTCATTTTCAGGGGATTCCTTCTACCTTATTATGCCACAATCCAAATAATACACAAGATATTCTTGCTTGACAAGAAGAATTTCACATGAAAGAACTCCCTATTGCTATAATTAGACATCAGGTTACTCTAGGGGGAAAGTAGAAGTTGGAAGACAGTCTGAATAATGCAACTAAAGAGTTGAACCTTATATCCCAGATGAAGGGACACCATCAAAGTATAGTGTTCATAGAAAATTATGTTGTAATCATTCTCCTTGGAGTTAATCCTGCAACTTTAACTGGATAGAGATCTAACAGCAAAACCATCAGGCAACAAATATTGGGCACAATTTTTCAGATATTTGAGACACTTTGTCAACTGAAAAAAGATAAAAGATTTTTCCTCTTACCCTTAATAGAGAGAAACACAATAGATAACCAACCTAGTAAATGAGGTATATGGTCTATTAAAATTATAAGACCACTATAGAAAATACAACAAAAATCAGAATATAACAAGAACAGAGTGTACATTTTTTAAAAGTTTAGGCAGAATGAATTTCACTGAGTAACCAACACAGTCTTGTATGAATCAAGAATGCTTCAAGATTGGCAGCCATTGTGTAGTGTCGGGCATCTACCCAAATGTTCTGTGCAAATGTCTCTGTAATCAAAGGTGCAAATTATTGCTTAGAAAATATCTATCTTTGATACACACACACACACACATACACACACACACACACACACACACACACACACGAGACCCAGATAGAAGTAGTGAATATTCTGACTCCTACTGTACAGCAAAATTTCTTTGTCAGCATGTACGTAATTTTATTCTCTGCTAAAATGGCTCATGAATAGGCAGTAGCTGCTTTTCCAGGGCCACCTGGAATTTTGTGGTGAAACATATTTCAGCCATAATCTGAGTTTTCATTTGTGAGAAACTGTGGTTTATGCTTATCACAGCATATAGCAGACAGTTGGCATTCAACACCTACTTGGCAATCTAGAAAGTATCTTTTTTGCTGAAGAATTCAAACACTGTTTCAGGCTCTTCTCCAGGAAACAGTGGAAGAGATTCTACTGGTTACATTTTTGGGAAAAATTCATTAAAATCATTTAAACATTGCTGAAAGAGTCCAAAGTCCTTTCTTTACTTTGCAGTGGTACACCACAGATTGTGACTACCTCAACGTTTTAAGTGGGAGCATAGTGGAAGCAGAGGTACAACACAGATTATGTGGAGTAAGATGCTGCACAATTTTGTTGCCTACTTTGCTCTCTGATATAGCAATATGCTTGTAGGAATACTGTGGCTACACAGTTTTTGTAGAAGCCTTGACACTTCCGTCTGTCACACACTGCTTTATCAAGTGTCTCATCACTGCCACTGTCCTGTCTTCTCCACCTAGCTTAATACATCAATGCTAGCATTGCAGAAGCCACACAGCTCTCTTTAAAATATGTATTGGAGTACAACTGTCATCCATGCTCCACAAAGCAGCCGGTAGGTCATCATCCCAACAGAGAAGGCTTCACTGTGCAAAGTGAAAGGGGTGCTTCTACAGTGCGAAGAGCTCACCATGAAGAACTTGGGGTCTAAATATATTATGGAAGGAAAGGGAGAAAACAAAGCAAAAGATCAAATAAAGAAGGAAAAGGGAAGAGATGGGGGGAAGGAAAGGAGAACTAGGATATATCTCAACATTAGAGTACATTCTCAGCATGTGGAAAATCCTAGATTCAGTACTGAGCATCAAAAAGAGAAAGACACAAAATATTGAATCCAGCCTTTGTCCTTTCTACATAGGTAATAGTTTGGGTATGAAATGTGCCCCTAAAGGCTCAAGTGAGGATGGCTTTGTCCACAGTAGTAGGCATTCCTGAGAGGTTACTGAATCATGAGGGTTCTGATCTAATCAACTGATTCACCCACTGATTGAGTCAAAATTTCACGGCATTATGGGGAGGAGATGGAACTTGGAGGTGAGGCTTAGGTCACGGGAGGCCAAGGCTGTTAAGGATATTCTCTGCCCACTCCTACCATGTTCTTTGCTCTCTGCCTACCATGAGATGACCAATTTTTGCTGTCATTTACTTCTGCCATGATAATTTCAGCATCACTAGAGGCCCACAGCCATGTAGCATGCTGATCATGTAGTGAAATCTCTGCAATGTGAACAAAATGATTTGCCTGCTTTGAATTATTTACACCATGTATTTTGTCACATATTAGAAAAGAGAACTAAAATATCATAAACTGTGAAATTGAACCACTTAGTGTACCTTGTCCCTGGGCATGGCTGGCCCTATAAATATAAGAAGTTACAGGAACTGGAAAAGGCTTTGAGTATGACTCTGAAAATGAGACGCTATAATCTCTTTCATTCTTTTGTTTGATTGATTTTGGCTTCTTTCTTTTTCATTCTTTGAGTTGGAGGGTAGGATAATGACAAAACTGTCCTATAAATGTTAATGGTTTTCAAGAAACTGTATCCTTTATCTCATAGTCTCAAGAGCCTATTTGTTAAGAGAGAAGAGATCAGGCTTAGGGCATTGAGGGACCAAGGAATCTCTAGCCTGCTTCGTTGACCGCAGAGTGCTGTAAGCAAACCTGGGGGGATGTCCTGGCCAGGCTGTGCAACAGCAGATGCAGTTACTTGAGGCACACTCATTAGGAACAATAAGATGCTCAGTAGCAACTGAAAAAAAATCCAAACCCAAATACTACATAGAATCACTTAAAATTTGGTGGATGACACCATGATGGAAGATGGAATAAGGCGAGTGTGTGTCCCCCGCCATAATGCATGTAAATGCCTGTTGTGTTCTCATAGGGAAGACAAAGAGCAAATAATTCTGGAATTTGGAGATTTTGAGTATGAAATGACTAATGATATCTCAGGGTAGATGTGTCTACTTCGAGTTGAAAATATTGTTTTCTGGCCAGGTATGGTGGTGTATGCCTTTAATCCCAACACTCAGGAGGCAGAGGTAGGCGGATCTCTGTGAGTCCAAGGCCAGCCTGGTCTACATAGAGAGCTCCAGGCCAGCTGGGACTAAAGGAAGACCCTGTCTAAAAATATCGAAAAAGGAAAATATTGTTTTCTACAACTAAAATATAATAATAACTCAAAGTAAAACAGTTACATTAATCAACAAGAAGGTGTGTGGTTCTATTAATGTTTGTATACCCAATTTGTAGAATAAAAACCTACCAGTTCCCCTAGGAGATATAATTTCAATCAGGATTTACATCCTTTATCTATCAAAGCAGTTGACATTTGTTTTCTTGGAAAAATATCTATGATAATGCTCTTTCATAGAAGACCATCCTAGTCCCTAAAGAAACATGGTAATTTAAATGGGAATAAAATCTCACCTGAGTAGATTCTGTTAATTGTGATATGTAGGTTATCTTTAGCAAGTTGTTCTCCTGATCAGAATTCTGAAACCCCAGAGGCTAAGGAGAGAGGTAGAGTAGAAGACCAGGGGAGAGGGACAAATAAATATATTCTAAGGACAATCCCCACATATTTCAGAAACATGAAACTTTGCCATGTTTTATGTTATAAACTTCCTATAATCTTTCTCCCTCCATTTTTCCAATGCAAGCATGTATAGGCATGTACCTCCATACCCAGTCTTTCTTGATTGTTGTTGAAATGATTTAGGTATGGTTTCTGAACTTGCCCTAAGTTTGCTTAATAGTGAATGTGAATTGCTGAAATTTTATTTCTTCCAGAAATAAGCATAAAGCAATAGTTACTATCCTTGCTTCCTGCCACCACCAAAACAAACAAAAAAAATCAAGAAAATAATATTTGGACCAGTTTCATTGATTTTAGGATTTTGGAGCTTTTACTAAAAAGAATAGTTCTGCACGAATTTCAATGAAGCTTACATATTTGAGTTCAGTTACAATTCTAGAGTTTAGAGGTGTTAAACAGTAGTTTGAGTTAATTTAATTAACTCATGAAATAAGTAGACTATGGCTTGGAAATCCATTTATACTAAGAATCCTCTGTAGTGTGATTTGATGACCTATGACTTGATGTCCCTTTTACTTTTTTGTATTTTGTTTTTGTTTCTTTTTCAAGACAAGGTCTCCCTGTAGCCCCAGCTGTCCTGGAACTCACTCTGTAGACCAGGCTGGCTTTGAACTCACAAAGATCCTCCTGCCTCTGCCTCCCAAGTGTTAGGATTAAAGGCATGTGCCACCACGCCTGGCTGATGTCTCTTTCTTAAAAAGCTGTGCAAATAGTGTTGCAAATAACATTTTGAGAAAAAGTCTGAAACTGGTTTTTACCTCTTTTGAAAGGAAAAATTTAGATGTTTACCTTCATAAGTCTAATTAGAATCAAAATAATCTAATTAAATTATGCCTTAGCAGGCTTCTTCTGTATACCTAGGTAACATTTGATTTATTCTTTTGTAGCTTGAATAAGAAGATTTGATTCTTATCTAGTCATTAATATTATCTATTTAGTCACTCAGGTGAGTGTAGAGAGAGAACATGTCTAAGCAGTAGAGAAAACTGCATGTGCATAGTTCCCCTCTTATAGGTTCTGTTCTTCTATTGAAGAGTCATTTGCCTTGTCACTGATGAAGCTGTTCCTGCATATCTATTCCATTGAGCAACCCTGAGGAAATTTGGGAAGAGAATTGTATGTATATTTTGCTTTGATTTACTTTTTTGAGGTTGGGGATTTGTTTTGCTTAAGGTACCTACCACATCTTCTATTAAAATCAGTTTGATTTGTGTGTGTGTGTGTGTGTGTGTGTGTGTGTGTTTGCTTAATAAAGAAATTCATGTATTGGAAGCTGGTTGATTATTTAGACTAAGTATAACTTTAAATTTCTTCTTTAAGCTACTTAATTGGTTCCATGATTCATATCCTCAGTGACCACATTGGATCATGTTACATGAGTAAAGTGGGAATCCATTCAATAAAGTTTTGAAAGAACCCAAACTTCCTAGTAGAGAACTCTGTAGTCACTAATCATTTTTCAGGTTCCTGATTTCCTCTGATAGTTTCCCCAAGGCTGTGGGAAACTCTGAAAGGAAAAGTGCTATAGTAATCTCTATAATTGTTCTCTTTTTTGTATTGTAAGTAATCACTCTGAATCCTCTGCAGTTTAAACAGGCAGAGATAATTATTGGGTACACTGTAGAAATAAATCACTTTCTGAATAAAAGAATTTTTTAAATAAAGTGGTTTCTTTAATTCTGTAACATGAGGTTTGTCTCTACTCCATGTGCACGCTACAGAGCACTAAGATGATAACAGAGACTATTATCTTAGAAAAACATTTTAAACACAAGTTTTAAGTTTCTTTTAATGCTATCTTAATATAAATAAGGAAGGCTGGTTCTAGGCGCTGCTAAATAGACAATTCTGCATGTGTCTACTTTTCAGTAAATATATTTGAAAAGTTTCATTGCAATTGAAAAAGAAATGGCTAACCCAGCCACTCAAAGCAGCTTATCCAATAATATATATATATATATATATATATATATATATTCTTATCTTAAAGCCTTTCTTTTCTGGTTCTTTGACCACTGTCTATAGCTAAAAATATTTTAAATTTTTGGTAAAATTATCAGGCTAAGAGAACCCATTTATACCATTCCTGCATCTCTGTCCCAAGGAAGGTTATTTTGACACATTTTGAAAATCTATAATTTAGTTTTATAGTGACATCTCCTGAGAAATAGCACTCCTAGTTTCTGCTTGGGAGAGGAAGTGTTCCTCCTCCAAGTGTAGAAGGAACTGAAAGGAGACAAGCAATGTGCTGACTCTTGGGTCCAACTATAACTGTCAATTCCAGCAAGATGAGCTTATGTTGCACCTTTTACTCTTAACTACAGATTTACAGGCTTTATTTGAATTGCTAACAGAAGGAGAAGCAGTGGTGGTTTGGAATACTGTTAGTGTCTAACTTTCTTTCACAGGTAAAGGAGCATGAGAGGCACATGTGGTTAAAGAAAAATATGAGTTCCAGTAATCTGTTGGCCTAGCTCCATGGTGATATTTTTCTTACTACCCTTTTCCTGCCTAATAAACAGATCACTATAAAGTATCCTTAAAAAATACAAACTAGACTTTGGGCCTCTGAGGTTTTTTGTCTTATGACTCAGAGGAAAATGGTAGTCAGAGGGAAAAGAAAATCTTCACTTTCAGTTTGAACCTGAATTTTAGCTCTATTTTTTATTAAGGATGGGACCATGTATGAGTCATTTAATTCTTCTGTTCTTCAGAGTCCTTGCCCCACAAGTAAGGGGTAAAATTATCATATATAACCTAAAAAGGCTGCTATGAAGCTCAAATTACCTAATGCATTTAATGTATATAATTTCACAAGTAATGGTAAATGCTACCAATTTTCCTGAATTTTTGCAACTTTGTTTTTTTTTTAATTTTTTTTTATTATTTATTTATTTATTTTTTTTGTATGTGTATGAGTGTATTGTCTGCATGCAGGTCTGTGCACCCGTGTCGTGCAATGCCGCGGAGGTCAGAAGAGGGTCTCGGATTCCCCTGGAACTGGAGTTCTCCTGGAATTGGAGTTATAGACGGTTCTTAGCCGCCATGTGGGTGCTGGGGATCGAACCCGGGTCCTCTGCAAGAGCGTCAGTGCTCTTAACTGCTAGGCTATCTCTCCAGCCCCGAATTTTTGCAACTTTGAAACAATATGGTTTGATGGTATTTGGATCACCAATTCTATCTGTACTTCTCTCCGCTGCCACCCCCCCAATTCAATGTACTCTCTTATAATATGGCCAATATAATCTGACTTGTATCCCCAAATATCCTTCAGTTGAGGCCCATCCACTGGGACCACAAAGACTCCCATGCCTCCTCCTCACAGCACCATTAATTACCATAAGTTCCTTAGGTTAGGCTGGGATTTCTTACCCACTTCCTCATGTCTAGGCTGGTATTTTGTTGGTTTGAGCTTGCATGGGACTTGTGCATGCTGCCACAATTGCTGCGAGTTCATATGCGTAACTGACCAGCTGTCTGGAACATGTTTCCTTGTGGTCTTCTAATTCTTGCACTCTTTCCTCCACTTCCACAATTATCCCTGAGTCTTGAGAGGCAGAGGATTGACATAGATGCCCTGTACAGGTGTAAGCACTTTGCAGCCTCTTATTCCTTGTGCTTTGGCCAGTTGTGGGTTTCTGAGTTAATCACTATCTTCTGCACAAAGAAACTTCCCTGGTAAGAGTTGAAAGATACATTCATCCTATGTGTACAGATTGCATTGCAGATATGCCACTTAGGGTTAAATATCTCTCCAACACTTACTCTCTGTGTTAAAGTAGTTCTAGAATTCTGTAATAGTCTCCATCTGCTGAAGAAAGTGGATTATTTGATTTCAGGTGAGAGGTACACTTTTAATTATTGATTTAAAATACTCCAAAATTGACACAGTGCAATATACAAAGAAGCTAGATTTCTAAGCACATAGTCCCTAATTTATGAAAGAGTACATTCAACTCATGTACCAAGTACAAGTGAATACTGGTGTTTGGGTGCTGAAATTAATAGATGAGTGCTATGCTATTATTTTTCCGGATTCACAAAAAATTAAGTGTTTGTGCTTTTGATAAGCTAGTAGAAAAATCCCACAGTATTTATGGGGTAAGAATCCCAGGAAATGAAAATTAAATAACTTACCTAAATTAGAATTGCCAAACATAAAACTGATGTACTTAAATTAGACTTTAGATAAGTATTAGAACATTTTAATATAAGTATGCCCTATAAAACACTTGGGGTACATGTTAAAAACAAACTAGAAGTTTTTCTGATAGTGGAAAACATTACTCCCAAATTGAGCTGTATTGTCTCCATTGTCTGGATAAAGCAAAAAAGAATGCCCAATATTCTGCTTTCTAGTCACTTAAAATAGTAAGTTGCCTGTGGGTACAAAATCTGTACTGAAAAATCTAAATACATTGCATTTTCCAATGATAAAAATTATTTTTCTTGAAAGAACATGTGGACAAGGGTAGACATACAATCCAGGGAGATGACCACATCTAAGAGACAAATGGTATACAAATCAATGTTCGTATGTATTAATCAGTGCAACAATAACACCATTCTGGGTTGTTCCAAAGAGGCATTCAGACATGGCATTTAGAGCACTATGTCCAATATAGCTACAAGAAAGAAGCACTGTTGGGCCAGCAGGACAGCTCAGCAAGTAAAAGTGTTTGCTGCGAAAGCTTGACCTCTGCATGCACGATGAATGAGAGAACAACTCCTGAAGTCATCCTCCAACTCCCACACATTCACTGTGATGCCACTGTGCCTACACTCACACACATGCTACACACACACACAATAATAATAATGTACAAAGTGAATTAGTAAAAGAAATAAGTACTGTTACCTCATTTCTGTGAAACATCATGCCTTCTAGTAGTCCTCCTTTCAACAAAGTTGAATCTGCAATCTCCTTTTCCACTAAAGATCCTCTTTCCCCATTTCTCCCCTTCACACCACAATCTATCCTTCCTTAGAAAATACTTTCTCTTCGCCAAACCTTTGCATCACCTTCACCCCATACTCACTCCCTCCCTCGTGCTGTGCCTGTCTATGCCTCCTTCACTTCCCCAACTATTCCTTCTCCATCACATCTACCATGACCACCACCCCAGTCACCCCGTCACTACCTCCTTGTTTCTATTGGCAAAGAAATATTTCAAATGGCGGGTCTGCATAATCGCTCCTCCTACCTTGCCAACCACTCTTCTCACTGTCACCCCTTTAAGGAACCTGCTGTTTTTCTCCACCTGGTCTCATTATTTGTAATGATCTTGACCAGATCTTCATGAGCAGTAAGTGTATGTCATGAGTCCACAGGCATAATGCTTAGGTTGGTAAATTTATTTTTTTAGTTTAATCAAATTCATAAATTTTAGCAAAATTCCTTACTTACACATAATGCAACATCCAATATAATTATTAAAGGAATAAAACAACCATTTTAGAATAGAGTATCCTATTTTATAAATTATAATAATCTAAACAGTATATTAAGACAATTTTGATTTTGGTTTTCAATTATGTATATGTGTTTGTGATAATGTAGGTTTGTTCATGTGAGTACAGAATTTATGGAAGCCAGTAAAGCGTGCTATATCCTCTGGTGCTAGAACTGTAGACTCTGTGAGCCACCCCATGAGGTGGCTGAGACTATTACTTGGGTCCTCTGACAGAGTACTACATGCTCTTAATCAATGTATCACTTATCAAATCCTCTAAGCAGTGATTTAAATTAGAACTTAAAAATTGTTACAAGTTGAAATACCTTCTCCAAATAAATGTTTCAATTAGTTAATTTATTTATTTAATACAAGTATCATAAGTGAAATTTTAAATTCAGACAGATATGGCTTATTCCAAACAACTTTAAAAACACAGATAATTATAAAATATTAAAATATAATTTTTAAATGTGCATTTAAATTGGGAAATGTTAGGCTCAGAAAACTCATAACTTAAGAGTTAGGATGTTTGATAAGCCACATGAATCTTCAGGTGTATATAGTCTAGGTAATCATGGAGATTATAGGATGGATGTTTGAAGATTTATGTTGGTTTATTTGTCTGCTCTGCTTTTTAAACTCTAGGAAATAAATGTGCATCAAGAGGATGTGGAAAGCTGAGAAAGGAAGTACCAATAAGGGAACTGGGCTGCTTCAATTTGGAATAGAAGCAGAAGGAATAGGTAAAGACATCAAATGAGAAACCACAGAGAAAGGGAACAATTAACCTGTGTTTTGCCTTGACAGTAAGGCAGGTGAGGTTTTCAAACCTGAGCATCCAAGAGTGCCCTGTGCTCTAGGGTATTTACTCTTAGATTTTGGCTATGATCTCCTTCTGGGAGCAGATTGGTGGGGAAAGAGCAGAAGTCAGAAAAGTATAATTAGATTAGTGGTCAACAGAGACTTGGAGAAAGAGGAGTAGGTGTAGACTTTTACACACCCAAAGAATAGAAAAGATAGCAAAGGGAAACAAGGAAGAACCAGTTCAATTTGGATAGATTCCCCTCTCCCTACACCCCCCCCCCTCAGTTTGTGCATTCTGCCAACCATGTCTTGCATCTTTCTTTCAGTGTTTCCAAGGATTTTTTTCTGCAGAGGCTTGTTGTTTCAAGCAGAATTTAACTGTATCAGTCAGTTCTTTGACCCAATCCTTATGTTGTTGTTGTTCCCTCCCATTTGTATTACTCCAAATTATGTCTGTTTAAACAACACATATGTATCAAAATTATGACCCACATATGTATCAAAATTTAAACTGTATGTTAATTCCAAAGTGGGTATTGAGGTTCACTTTTTTCTTTTAATTTTATATTACTCTAGAATATGAATACATATCTTCCACTCCTATATGGTAATTACAATGTGTCAAAATAAGTGGTAGGTCCAATCTAGAGCCCTTTAAGAGATTCACGTTGTAATAGCACAGTTGCTTTCAGATACAAAGAAATATAATAATAAAGATGCTCAGTTTGCCTGCCAACTGGGGATTTGGTGTCAGCATCCACATATAAGGGAAACCATCCCCCCCCCCATTTTTTTCTGGTACTGTGTTACTTCATTTAGCATAATGGCTTCGTGTTCCATCCATTTACATGCAGATTTCATGATGCCATCTTTCTTTACTGCTGCATAAAACTCCATTGTGTAGATGTATCACATTTTTGTTATCCACTCATCAGTTGAGGGACATTTAGGTTGGCTCCAGCTCTTTGCTATTGTGAAGAGAGCTGCAATATACATAACTGTTCATGAATCTTTGGAGTAGGATGAGTCATGTGGCTATATACCTAGGAGGGGTATGACTGGGTCAGATGGCAGGCTCATTTCGAGTCTTTTAAAGATTCTCCACACTGCTTTCCATAGTGATTCTGATTTTATGGCTATGTTGTTTAAATTCTGCTTTAAAAAAATGAAAGCTCAGGGGCTGGAGAGATGGCCTAGTGGTTAAGAGCGCCGACTGCTCTTGCAGAGGACCCGGGTTCGATCCCCAGCACCCACATGGTGGCTGAGAACCATCTTTAACTGCAGTTCCAGGGGAATCTGACACCCTCTTCTGACCTCCGTGGCATTGCATGACACAGGTGCACAAACCTACATGCAGACAGTACATTCATGCACATACAAGCATAAATAAATTAAAAAAATAAAGCTCTTCAAAACTATTATTCTCTTCCCCAAATGAGTAAAGTTAGTAAGATCTTCTAATTTGAAAAAAATTCATATTTAGAAAAATTGTCAAATTTATATTATACCGAATAATTAATTCAATTATTTTATGATGTTGGAAAATAAGTACATGTTACCTTTGAGGTTTTGTAGTACATCTATGAATTTATTACTTGCAACTATATTAAAGTAGTACTTTAATATTTACTTTTTGCAGTTTATAATTTGAGGACATTATTTTAATTAAAATTAACTTAGTAAATATATTCTCAACCAACCTGAGTTTCTGAAATGTCTATAAAATTACATCCTTACTTTGTTACCACCCCTTTGAGTTATAAGATTTAACTGTTGCGGGGCTGGAGAGATGGCCTAGCGGTTAAGAGCGCCGACCGCTCTTACAGAGGACCCGGGTTCAATCCCCAGCACCCACATGGCGGCTGAGAACCGTCTGAGGCTCCAATTCCAGGAGAACTCCAGTTCCAGGGGAATCCAAGACCCTCTTCTGAACTCCGTGGCGTTGCACGACACGGGTGCACAGACTTGCATGCAGACAGTACATTCATACACATATACACATACAGAAATAAATAAAATAAAAAAAAATTATTAAAAAAAAAGATTTAACTGTTGCACGATCACAAAAGAATAGCATTAAATATGAACACAATTAAATCAGTCTAATGAATATGTTCATGGATGTAATTTAACAACAAAAATGATTGATAATATAATGTTTAAGGAAATTTTAGAAGTCATAATTGGCATAAATGACAACCATGTGTGTATAGTTTTGATGTTATTTGATTTAAAACATATTCAATAAAATTTATTTAAAAATTAAAAAAGGAAGAGCCAGTTATGAAGCATAATTTTGTTTCTTATTGGATAAAAGAGGAAAGAGACTGGAGGAGTCAAATAGCATATGAACACAGATATTCAGTGAAAAGCTAGAGTAGAAACCTCCACAGAGTCACAAACAGCTTCTAATCACTGCCATATGACTGATAAGCCTGGGATAGTGCACTGGATTATAACGGACTCACCTCACATAATCATCATAGAAGTCCTGTGGGGAGCTTACTAATATCCCAGCAAGAAGCTACATTTGCTAAAGGTTAGGCAGTCAGTGGCAGTCTAGTCTGGCTTCAATATCAGCCTCTGACTGTCATGACCAGGTCTCTTTCTCACTAAAGATAACTAAGCGCATACAGACTTTATTTCAGTTTAGCTTGACATCAGTACTTTTCCTGTGAAGTTACTAATGCTTTCTCACAAAAAATCATTGACTTTACAATAAGACTGTGAAGAACCACAAAACTCACATGACAAAAGTTAACACTTACCCTGATATGAGTCCATATACCCAGAAAATAAGTTGTAAAATTGTATGTCTGTAGTATGCATGTGTTTGGACATGTGTGCCTGCCTATGTGCATGTGTGCTTATAGAGGCTGGAAGTTGTCCTTGGCTGCTCTCCATCTTATACTCTTGAAATATGTTCTCGTACTGAACCCGGGGTTTATCAAGGCTATGCAGGCTGGCAGCTAAGCTCCCAGGGCTCTTCCTGTCTCCACCTCTCCAGCCCTGAGTTTACAGGCTTGGACTGCAGACACACACTGCGCCTGGATTGTTATGTCAGTTCTGGGATCCAACTCGGGT
This sequence comes from Rhizomys pruinosus, assembly GCA_009823505.1. Lineage (NCBI taxonomy): Eukaryota > Metazoa > Chordata > Mammalia > Rodentia > Spalacidae > Rhizomys > Rhizomys pruinosus. The sequence goes on along the minus strand of VZQC01011008.1, from coordinate 216,072 downwards.
CTTTATGCTCGAAAGACAAGTACTGTACTGACTGAGCCATCTCGCCAAAATTTAGAAAATGAAATTTTATTATATGACAAAATTTCAGGAATTATTATAAGACTTCCTCCAAAGTTTCCAGCAGGTCAGCAGCTAGTATATCAGATAAACCTGAGTGACTAATCCTCATGATTTGTGTGTGCATGCCAGTTGGCCCAGACAACATTAGACAAAATTGATCAAATCAGATGCAATGCATCTTATCCAACATGACTTCAGCGGACAGAATTTGAGCCTGCAATGGGAACAGAGTAATGAAAAATACATAGACTGTTTACAAAGAGCAACTTCCTAGCACTTCAGATTACTGAGAAAAGGATGTGTTTTAATAAGGTGAAGTTGAATCTGGATGCACTGGCCATTTGCAGCAATAACAACAAATAGAATCACATATGAATAATATTAAGGGTTTGATTTAAGTACTGTCTAAAGGTGATTCTGACTTGGAATACTTGAGATCTTTCTAGACTAAATTCTTGCATAGTGAGATGAGATGAATGAGAAACAGGGTACCTAGAGGAAGATACAATGTGATGGAAGAGGTGGCCTTTCTTTAAGACCCTTGTCTTTGAATATCTATTTGCCAATTTCAAAGCTCTTCTGAGGAAAACCTAGCAGCAATCCCATGACATTAAACCATATGTATATGTTAGGATCAGAATTAAGTTGGAATAAACATGCCATAAGGTCACAGGAGTATGTTTTAATGCTATTGTATATGAAAAGGAAAAGTTGTAACAGGATCCTGGCAGCCCATGTGGAACAATCTGATTACAGTCATTATTAATTACATTTCAAAGATTATTTGTGTTGTGCTAAAAAATAAACACATGCAAAGTTAATATTTCAGATTTTGTAATTAACCATCTAACAGTTACTCTGCACTGGTTTATCTTTAAAATGAGTGTGCTATGGAAGCTTGTACAGATGCTGGACTTGAGTTTTATTAATTATCATTACAAAGTTTCTAGTTACTTTTAAGGAAACATTTTTCTAACTTGTTTTGAAAAAATTATTAACAATCGGGCTCAAGGAACATATTTTTTCAAATTAATAATTTTGTTCTCTTATAAGTACAGAGTTTTTAATTTTGTGAGAAGAGATGTAGATTAAATTTTTTTCCTACTGAAGATTGAACCTAAGGCTTCATTCATACTAGGAAGAATCCAACCACTAAGCTATAACTCTAGTACTGAATTTTATAATTTTTATTTAGGAAAAGAAGAAAAATATTTAAAGCCAGCACATTCTTTGGCTCTTATTGGGAGGAAAAGAAGTCATTCTGCTTTTGTACCATGAAAAAACACAAAGCTGACTTGAGTGCACAGAGCCTAGGTCAGGTATTTCCCAGGACCAACTGAAGCACAGGTAGGAGCCTGGCACTTCAGCCAGGCAGACTGTTGGATCATTCTATCTCTGGGTTGTTGGATTAGTGTCTCATTGGTTTGATTAAATCATTTCTTTTGTGGCTGTGGAGGTGGAGTCAACCTGCAAGCTGGTATAAAATGTGGGCATGTTGCCACTGTGAGACTCGACTGCACAGAGATTAGATCAGAGATTTCCCAGGACCACCTGAAGCACAGAGTACCAGGGCAAAGGCTAAATAGGCATATCCCCCCCACCAAGACAACTGGAATTGCTGAGGGGGTGTCCAAGCGAATTCTTTTAAGAACCTTCAGAATAGAAAGGGAAGAGTGACTTAGACTTCCATTAGAAAGCCTAAAACTTAGACAAGTCAACCCTCCATAAACAAGGAGAAAAATAAATCAAAAACAAATCAAACAAACAAACAATGAAGGCATCTGAAGAAGGCAAGCAAAGCAAGCCTTAAACATAGTGAAGAGGCATTTGGGATTCACATTGGAATACAGGCAAAGGGAAACCCACATGCCAGGGACACGAAGAAGGGACAACATGGGAAAGGTGTAGGATAATCCCACACCAAGCTCTACCAACCCTGTGGGAAATTCCTACAGTAGGATCCCCCTGGGGATGGCCCTGGACACAGATCTTAGAGGAACAATTTCAGACACATTCAAAGAAATCAAAGAATGTAAAGAACAGTCAGAGAACTAAGGACAGAGAATGAAAGACTCAAGAAGGGTCTAGAGAGAGAGACTGACAAACTCTGGAATGAAGTGGAAACACTGAAAAGATCCCATGATGAAAAAGATAAGGAAACCAACCATCGAAGCAAAGAGATACAGGAAGAGATTGAGAAGCTCCAAAAGGAAGTGGAAATGCTAAAGAAATCAGAAGATGAAATGAAAAACGAAATCAAACACTCATCCAATCAAGAGGAAAGGAATGGAAAAAGCTTCAGAAGCAGAATGGAGGAAGCAGAACAAAGAATATCAGACCTGGAAGATAACACAGAACAACTAAAAACCTCAAGGAAAGATTACGAAAAATTTAAAAATACATAAAAGTGGAACAACCAGGAACTGTGGGACACTATGAAAAGATCAAACCTCCACATCATAGGAATAGAGGAAGGAGAAGAATCCCAAGCGAATGGTATTGATCAGATCTTCAAGAGAATAATAGATGGCAATTTCCCCAAACTAAAAAAAGACAAACCAAATACAAGAAGCACATAGAACTCCAAACAGACAAGATCAGAAAAGAAACTCTCCATGCCATATCATAGTTAAAATGCTAGATGCCCCAAACAAAGACAAAATTCTTAAATCCACAAGAGAAAAACAACAAGTTACATATAAGGGGAAACCTGTCAGAATTACAACTGACTTCTCAGTGCAAACTATGAAAGCAAGAAGAACCTGGAGCAAAGCATTCCCAGTGTTAAATGACAATAGATGCCAAGCCAGGTTACTATACCCAGCAAAAATGTCGATTATACTTGAAGGAGAGAGAAAAATCTTCCATGACATAAACAAGATGAAAGAATGCATGTCAGGAAAACCAATCCTTCAGAGAATGCTTGAAGCAATTCAAAGGACAGAAGAAAGGAGCAACTACCCCAGGTACCAAGAAAGAGAAATTAATAAAAGCATAACTGCAGAAGTAGAAACCTAGACCAAAAACACAAGTGGATAATAAGGTGAAAGGAAGCAACTCACATCTATCAGTGATAACCTTAAATATTAATGGACTAAACTCCCCAATCAAAAGACATGGACTGGGAGATTGGATTAGGAAACAGAACCCATCTATATGCTGTCTACAAGAAACACGTCTTACCTTCAAGGATAGGCACCAGCTTAAAGTGAAAGGATGGAAAAAAATATTCCAAGCAAATGGTACCAAAAAGAAAGCACGTGTTGCTATTTTAATATCAGACAAAATAGACTTCGAAGTAAAAGAAATAAGAAGAGACAAAGAAGGCCATTACATCTTTATCAAAGGAAAAATTGACCATGAATATTTCACAGTCATTAATATATGTGTACCAAACTTTAGTGCAACAAGCATTATAAAGATAATTCTCCAGAGCCTCAAGGCACAGATTAACCCCAATACACTGATAGTAGGGGACTTCAATACCCCACTAGACAGTTCAACCTGACAAAGAATGAACAGAGAGACATCTGAACTGAATGATATGATACACCAAATGGATCTCACAAACATCTAGGTAATATTCCACCCTAATACCAGAGAATACACTTTCTACTCAGCACCCCATGGAACATTCTCCAAAATCAACAAAATACTGGGACATGGAAAAAAAAGCCCACAAATACAAAAAGACTTAAATAATTTCATGCATTCTATCAGAACACAGTGCAATAAAGCTCAATATCAACACCCTAATATCTACAAGAATACATGGAGACTAAACAACACACTCCTGAATAATGAATGGGTCAAGGAAGAAATAAAGAAAGAAATAAAATCATTCCTGGAACTAAATGACAATGATAATACAACACAACAAAATCTATGGGATACTTTAAAAGCAGTCCTAAGAGGTAAGTTTATAGCCCTGGGTGCCTACATTAGAAAAACAGAAAGAACACAAGTGAAAGACATAACACTGCAGCTAAAAACACTTGAGAGACAACAACAAATGAACCCTAACACAACAGACAGGAAGAAATAACAAAAATCAGAGCAGAAATCAATGAAATAGAAACAAAGAAAACAATACAAAAAATTAATGAATCCAAAAGTTGGTTCTTTGAGAGAATAAACAAGATAGACAGACCTCTAGCCCAGCTAACCAAAAGAAAAAGGAACAACTCCAAATCAATACAATCCATGATGAAAGGGGAAATATCACACAGACAATGAAAAGATCCAGACAATCATACAAGAATACTTCAAAAAACCTATACTCTACTAAGTTTGAAAACCTAGGAGAAATGGATGAATATCTGAAATCCTGGCAATCACCAAAGCTGAACCAAGAAGAGATCGACAGCTTAAACAGACCCATAATATATGAAGAAATTGAAGATGTAATAAGAAACCTCCCAACTAAAAAAAAGCCCAGGCCCAAATGTTTCACAGCAGAATTCTATAAAACATTTCAAAAGACTTGCAACCATTATTACTCAAATTGTTCTGAAGGATACAGAGGGAATTCTCCCAAATTCCTTCTATGAAGCCAGCATGACTCTAATACCAAAACCAGGCAAAGATACAACCAAAACGAATTATAGATCCATCTCATTAATGAACACAGATGCAAAAATTCTCAACAAAATACTTGCAAACCGCATACAGACCCACATCAAGAAGATCATCAATCATGACCAAGTTGAATTCACATGAGAGATGCAGGGATGGTTCAACATATGAAAATCAATATCATCAAACATATAAATGGACTGAAAGACAAAGACCACAGGATCATCTCAATTGATGTAGAAAAAAACCTGTGACAAAATCCAGAATCCCTTCATGCTTAAAGTCCTAGAGGGAATTGGATTGGAGGGAGCATTCCTCAATGTAATCAAAGTCATATACAGGAAACCCACAGCCAATATCATCCTAAATGGGGAAAGGACAGAAGCATTCCCTTGAAAGGTAGGAACTCGGCAAGGCTGCCCTCTGTCACCACTCCTCTTCAATATAGTGCTTGAAACACTTGCTAGGGCAATAAGGCAAGAAAAGGAAATTAAAGGAGTACTAATTGGAAAAGAGGAAGTCAAGCTAGCCCTTTTTGCTGATGATATGGTTATTTACTTAAGGGATGCTAAAAACTCCACCAGAAAACTCCTAGAAACAATTAAGAGCTTCAGTAAAGTGGCAGGATACAACATTAACCTAGAAATATNTCCAGAATCCCTTCATGCTTAAAGTCCTAGAGGGAATTGGATTGGAGGGAGCATTCCTCAATGTAATCAAAGTCATATACAGGAAACCCACAGCCAATATCATCCTAAATGGGGAAAGGACAGAAGCATTCCCTTGAAAGGTAGGAACTCGGCAAGGCTGCCCTCTGTCACCACTCCTCTTCAATATAGTGCTTGAAACACTTGCTAGGGCAATAAGGCAAGAAAAGGAAATTAAAGGAGTACTAATTGGAAAAGAGGAAGTCAAGCTAGCCCTTTTTGCTGATGATATGGTTATTTACTTAAGGGATGCTAAAAACTCCACCAGAAAACTCCTAGAAACAATTAAGAGCTTCAGTAAAGTGGCAGGATACAACATTAACCTAGAAATATCAGTAGCCTTTCTTTACACCAAGAACAACCAACTGAAGAAGGAATACAAGTACTTCCCACTCACAATAGCCTCAAAAACAATAAAATACCTAGGGACAAACCTAACCAAAGACACCAAAGATCTCTACAAAAAAAATTTAAAGCCCTGAAGGAGGGAATTGAAAAAGACATCAGAAGGTGGAAAAACCTCCCATGTTCATGGATTGGGAAAATTAATATAGTAAAAATGTCCATTCTATCCAAACTCTTGTACAGATTTAATGCAATCCCAATTAAAATCCCCAAGAGTTTCTTCACAGGCTTGGGAAAAAAGTACATAATTTCATTTGTAAAAACAAAAGACCCAGAATAGCCAAAGCAACCCTGAGTGAAAAGATCAATACAGGGAGGATCTCTATACCAGACTTCAAACTATACTACAGGGCTATAGTCATAAAAACAGTTTGGTACTGGCACAAAAACAGACCTGTTGACCAATGGAACAAAACTGAAGTTCCAAACTTGAGTACATACAATTTCAGCCACCTCATATTTAACAAGGGGGCTAGAAGATACAATGGAGGAAAGACAGCAGTTTCAGCAAGTGGTGTTGACAAAACTGGATCACCACTTGTAGAAGAATGAAATTAAACCCCTACCTCTCACCCTGTACAAAAGTCAACTCCAGATGGGTCAAAAACCTCAATGTGAAACCCAAAACTCTGAAGGCGATAGAAGAAAACGTTGGCAGCAGACTACAAGACATAGGTGTAGGAAAACACTTCCTAAATCAGACAGCAGCTGCGCAAGAATTAAAGTCAACAATTAACAAATGGGACATCATTAAACTCAAAAGCTTCTGTACATCAAAAGAAAAGATCAAGGAAGTGAAGAGAAACCCCACAGAGTGGGAGGAAACCTTTACCGCAGATACATCTGACAAAGCATTGATTTCCAGAATATATAAACTACTCAAAAAACAAAGAAGAAAGAAAAAAATGACCCACTCAATAGATGGAGCAAAGAACTGAACAGAGACTTCACAAGTGAGGAATTAGAGATGGCTGAGAAACATCTTAAGAAGTTTTCAACATCGCTAATAATTAAGGAAATGCAAATTAAAACCACTTTAAGATATCATCTTACTCCAGTAAGACTGGCTAAGATCAAGAAAATAAATGATACCAAGTGCTGGAGAGGTTGTGGGGAAAGGGGAACACTCATCCACTGCTGGTGGAAATAAATTTTTACAACCACTATGGAAAGCAGTGTGGAGAACCCTTGGAAGACTTGGAATGAACTTGCCACCTGACCCAGCCATACCCACTCCTGGGTATGTATCCACAAGACTCATCTTACTGCAGAGATACATGCACAGCCAAGTTTATTGCAGCTCTCTTCACAATAGCAAAGAGCTGGAACCAACCCAAATGCCCCTCAACTGACGGGAGGATAGAGAAAATGTGGTACATCTACACAATGGAGTTCTATTCAGTGGTAAAGAAAGAAGACATCATGAGTTTTACAGGTAAATGGATGGAGTTAGAAGATAATCATGTTGAGTGTAGTAACACAGTCCCAGAAAAACAAACAACGAATGGTACCCCTCATCTGTGGATGCTAGTGCCAATTACCTAGTTGTATGGAAAACTGTGGGGGGGGGAAGGCAAAAAAAAATTGGCTTTGAAAAAAAAATTGTTCTGACAAGTAGAGCTTCTGGTCTGTCTATCTGCCGTAGCAGTGCTTCTGAACCCTGCATGCTGCTGTGATATTTCAACCTGTGAAATGTAGCTATGTATTTGAAAATGTATAATGTGTGGAAAAATAAAAGAAATGTATGGAAAAATGTATCTGGACTGAATATGTAGACCTTTGTTACTAGTCATTATTCCCTGGACAATAAATATACACATTTATATAGCAAAAAAAAAGACAAAAGTACACTAAAATGAAATGGCAATGGTAGGTGATAATAATGCTTTGATGTCGCCGGGTATGGTGGCACATGCCTTTAATCCCAAAACTCAGGATGCAGAGATAGGTGGATCTCTGTGGGTTCAAAGCCAGCCTGGTCTACAGAGCAAGCTCCAGGACACCTGGTACTAAAAGGGAGACCCTGTCTTAAAAATACCAAAAAAATTCTAAAAAAAATAATGCTTTGTTGTCTTGGTAAGGCAATAATTGTTTGGGTTTGCAGCTAGGATAACTTTACTGTCCACTTCTTTTGGAGACAATATTTTAATGATGAACAAGAAAGCTTTCGCTTTTCAATATTATCTGAATCACATCTATAATGAAGAGAAAATTACTCCAGTCAATTTTTTGCCTTGATTAAATTTCATGTGCAGTTTGCTTTAATGGCTATTTAACTATTAATTTCAAACACTTTGGGCACAATAATTCTTATCCCCACTCCCATAACTCCTTCATCACTGCATCATCATAGCCAATGCTTTTGATTCACCCCGATTCATCTTTAAAATATTCTTGTATTCTCTCAGAGAAGCAATCTCAATTGTTTTAATAAATTCAAACTAAGAAACCAAAAAAAAAAAAAAAAGAAAAATCCCAAAGCTAAGTATAGAAGTGAAGGATTACTGGGTTAAAGTAGTCAACAAATAGCTTGCTGTTATCTAATAGTCACATTGCTATTCTTTCTACTACTCCATCACAGGAAAAAAGGAGCTTTTGTAAGTAATGGGGAGAATGTAAATGTTTTAAATCTAGGCGTTTCCAATTCTATATCTTCTGATGTTGAGACAAGAAGTGTAGGAAGCTCTCTTTTTTGTGCGGAACGGCCCTGCTAAGGGGAAGGGGAACACAATGCCCACTTTGGGGACACTGTGGGGAACTGACCCCTCAGTGCAGAGGTCAGTAGATCACTTCTGTCACCCAACCTGAGAGGTGCTTCCAACTCAGGCCCTTAGCCTGGGACAATGAGACATATTTTCCACTCTTGGCCATGACTTCCGACCTGCCCAGAGACTGCTGAACCCTGGACAGGAATTTCAGGCTGATGGCTGTTGGCCTATCTTCAGCCTATGTACACTCACAACACCAGCTACCCAGATTTGTGGTCCACAAGGGGACCTCTTTCCAACCCACTAGCCACCCGAACAAAATGCAGGCCTACCTTGGCTTGTATGTGTGCAATAATTAATAAAAAATGACGACCGGGAATTCTGTGATAATGTTTCTTGGAAATTCAAATTTATTCCTTGCTACAGCCTGCTTTTATAAACTAAATGAGGTCAGTTCCCAGAGCCAATCATTGCCCCCCCCAACTCCGTGTCACTGCACACCGTTGCCCCACCCAGCATCATCCAGCTAGGCCAAGTTGTTTGCTCCTCCTTGGGGTGGGGTCAGAGAAATCCCTTGACTCTCATCCACTTGGTGCCCTGAAGCTTGCTAGCTGAAAACTAGCCTGTAATTCAAACCGGTTCTTCCTACAAAGAAGGTCAAAATTGCATACGCAATTTGTTAGGTATATCATAAATTATATTAATTTTATTAGGTCAATGTAATTTTTGTCCTTTTATGGTGCACATTAATGTAAGTTAAAAGAATATTGGCAATGCCAATTAAGTCATACTTTAAGCTTTAAATTATTCCTGTACAACTCCATAAACATTTCTCTCCCTTGCGCCTGGGTCTAGTCAGATCACTACACAAATTCTCAGGTAATATGTATCATTATAATATTGAATCATTTTTGGAGTAAATAAAAACACCCAGGCAACCCTAATATGCCACTTTCTCTCAATTTTATTGTACAGTGCCATATCTGGCCTTCATTGTCATGTCCTATCTTTTATAAAAAGCTCCATTGTGTCCTTTTCTCTTTTCTCTATATTTGGCAGTTAAAATATCGGGTCACTAAGCCTTAGTTCTTACTGTGAATTGATTCAACAGAAGATTCTCCAAAGCAGTAATTCTAGTTACCATATTCACAAAAATTTTTAATTTAATGCCTCGCACAAGTCTCTTTCCTGAGCTTCATTCCTGTGTCACCCACAGTTTAAAGCACAGTTCTCAGATTAAATGCAAAGGTATCTCACCTCTAACTTATTTAAAACCACCTGTATCATCTCGCCAGCTCTGCTTATGACCTGAATGTAGTTCCATTCTACCAAGTCCAGCTATGACAAAGGAGAAGAGCCATACTAGAAAGATAAATAGAATGGTAGCATCCCAAGGAAAGACACTGCACTGTCTTAGGGAAGACCAGGAGACCAGACAGCATCACCAAAGTAAGACCAGAAGACCATACAGCATTACCATCGTTAGCAATAAAGTGAAGAGTAGGGTAGGAGGTGCTGGGAAGAAAGAACTTAGATGGAAGGGACAAGTTTTCTGCCAAAATACAGCATTTTACAAGTTATATAGTTAAATCTATGACATCTAATTATAAACATTTATAGATTTAAATCCCCCTACCATTTTAAGTGTATTAGTTTATAAAATTAGCAATCTAGATTAAAATGTGTTCTTAGCTTAATAAATTTCTTAGTTCAGTCATTTATTTAGTCACATATTTTATAGAATTTTTTTAATTAATTTATTTATTTTCTTAAGGGATTCTACAATACAATGACACAGTTGTTTGCAGATAGCATTGATGTCACTCATTATGTCATACAATCAGGTAATTGGTGCATTTTGCAAGTATCTATGTCCAAATTTTGAACAACCCAAGGTTCCCATAGTCCAGTTGGAGAAGCTTGTATGCACAGACATGTTGATCAATCAGGAGTCCAGACTATATTCCTGTAGTCTCATGATTCACCCCTATCTCTCCACAGCCCTTACAATCTACCACGCCTCCTCTTCCGCAGTTTGTTCCCTGGGCTTTGGGAAAGGGGCACAAGTGGGTGAGAAGAAAACAGTCTAATTTCTTTGGAGTTGTCATTTTGGACTCCANTTGGGACACTGTGGGGAACTGACCCCGCGGTGCAGTGGTCAGTTGGTTACTTTTGTCACCCAACCTGAGAGGTGCTTCCAACTCAGGCCCTTAGCCTGGGACAATGAGACATGATTCCCACTCTTGTCCATGACTTTTCACCTGCCCAGAGACTGCTAACCCTGGACAGAATTTCAGGCTGATGACTGATGGCCTATCTTCAGCCTATGTACACTCACAATACCAGCTACCCAGATTTGTGGGCCACAAAGGGACCTCTTTCCAACCCACTAGCCACCCGAACAAAATGCAGGCCTACCTTGGCTGTATGTGTGCAATAATTAATAAAAAATGACATCTGTGATGATGTTACTTGGAAATTCAAATTTATTCCATGCTACAGCCTGCTTATAAACTAATGATGTCAGTTCCCAGGAACAATCATAAGTCCCCTAACTCTGTGTCACTGCACACCGTTGCCCCACCCAGCATCACTCAGCTAGGCCAAGTTGTTTGCTCCTCCTTGGGGGTGGGGCTTCAATAAAATCCTTGACTCTCTTCCACGTTGTGCCCTGAGGGCTGCTAGCTGAAAACTAGCCTTCAATTCAAACCGGTCTTCCTACAAAGAAGGTCAAAATTGCATACGCAATTTGTTAGGGTATATCATAAATTATTTAATTTTATTAGGTCAATGTAATTTTTGTCCTTTTATGGTGCACATTAATGTAAGTTAAAAGAATATTGGCAATGCCAATTAAGTCATACTTTAAGCTTTAAATTATTCCTGTACAACTCCATAAACATTTCTCTCCCTTGCGCCTGGGTCTAGTCAGATCACTACACAAATTCTCAGGTAATATGTATCATTATAATATTGAATCATTTTTGGAGTAAATAAAAACACCCAGGCAACCCTAATATGCCACTTTCTCTCAATTTTATTGTACAGTGCCATATCTGGCCTTCATTGTCATGTCCTATCTTTTATAAAAAGCTCCATTGTGTCCTTTTCTCTTTTCTCTATATTTGGCAGTTAAAATATCGGGTCACTAAGCCTTAGTTCTTACTGTGAATTGATTCAACAGAAGATTCTCCAAAGCAGTAATTCTAGTTACCATATTTCACAAAAAAATTTTTTAATTTATTGCCTCGCCACAAGTCTCTTTCTGAGCTTCATCCGTGTTGTCACCCACATTAAAAGCCCACAGTTCTTCAGATAAATGCAAAGGTATCTCACCTCTAACTTATTTAAAACCACCTGTATCATCTCGCCAGCTCTGCTTATGACCTGAATGTAGTTCCATTCTACCAAGTCCAGCTATGACAAAGGAGAAGAGCCATACTAGAAAGATAAATAGAATGGTAGCATCCCAAGGAAAGACACTGCACTGTCTTAGGGAAGACCAGGAGACCAGACAGCATCACCAAAGTAAGACCAGAAGACCATACAGCATTACCATCGTTAGCAATAAAGTGAAGAGTAGGGTAGGAGGTGCTGGGAAGAAAAACTTTAATGGAAGGACAAAGTTTTCTCCCAAAAATACACGCATTGTTACAAGCTTATATAGTTAAATCTATGACATCTAATTATAAACATTTATAGATTTAAATCCCCCTACCATTTTAAGTGTATTAGTTTATAAAATTAGCAATCTAGATTAAAATGTGTTCTTAGCTTAATAAATTTCTTAGTTCAGTCATTTATTTAGTCACATATTTTATAAGAATTGTTTTAATTAATTTATTTATTTTCGTAAGGATTCTACAGTACAATGACACAGTTGTGTTGTAGATAACAATTTGATTTCACTCATTATGTCATACAAACAGGTAATTGGTGCATTTTCAAGTATCTATGTCCAAAATTTAAAACCCAAGGTTCTAATAGTCCAGTTGGAGAAGCTTGTATGCACAGACATGTTGATCAATCGGGAGTCCAGACTATATTCCTGTGTCTCATGATTCACCCCTATCTCTCCACAGCCCTTACAATCTACCACGTCTCCTCTTCTGCAGTTTGTTCCCTGGGCTGGGAAAAGGGCACCACAAGTCAGATGTAGTCCTGAAACTATTTGCCCAAAAATGTAACATACCCCACAGCATCACTCACGATAATCCTCTACTCCGCATCCATGAGATCCGGAACACGCCCCTTTCCTACGACCCATCTGGCCAACAAGCTACCCACCACCATCACACCTAAAAACAGATGCCTTCCCTTTACTTACCATGGCCAGGGTAGAGAAGAAAACAGTTTAATTTCTTTGGTGTCATTTTGGACTCCATCTATTCAGGTTTGTTTCCCTTCATGGATTGACAGCTTCCCATTGAACCCTTAGTCATATTAACAAAGCACAAGCTATTGGATGTACAGGCATTTAAGCCATAACCACTTATAATGTCAAGCTAAAGCTGTGAGCATAGACACAGATGCTTGCATGACATGACAATCGTAAACTGTGTTTCTCTTTATAAAGGTGACAAATTTTTCTTACTTGGCTCACACATCGCGCCAACCCACCAGAGGACCACAAGCTGTGGCATCCGCTGTGGATTATTCCTCCAAAGAGAGAAATGCCAATAAGCCAAATAGATTTTGGGATATATATAGACGCTTGGCTGCCACTGTTGCACAGTAGTACTCCAGGCTGTTGTGGTGTAGCTGATATTGACGGAAGGAGTCTTGCTTGTCTCGGGGAGACCAACATTTTGCTGTATGCGTTTTAGTGGCCTTTGTTAACGCTCTCTAGCCTTTGCAGAGGCCAGTTGAACACTAGCAAGTGACGTCTCATAAACATTTTTTCTTGCTCACACCAGGTCTTTGACAACAGCGACTTACTGCCTTTCTCCTTGCCATATATATCCCACTTACAGGCAAAGGCCTTTATAATTGGGAGGGGGCGGGTTGAATCCCCTAGCCAACATCTCCTAGGCAAGGAATAAGTCATTGCTGATATCAGAGCTAACCGTAGTAATATATTTGGCTTAATGACACAACTTATAAACACTTTACTATAAGAAACAGTTTGGGTAAATTTAATGAAAGCTTATGCCTTTGGCTCCTGTTTATGGTATGTGTAATACAACTTTAGGCCATCTAAGGTCAAAACATAAAAACCGAAAAAAAAAAAAAGAAGGGAGGTGGGAGGTGGGGTACTATCCTTCTGGGATACAAATGGAAAACTCTGTGTTCCAATCCTAATTGATAAATTTTCAATTTGTCTGATCTTGAAACTAACCATTGGGAGGAGAAATTTTATGTTCCCACAAGGTAAAAATCACAATCTAAATGCCTGAAAAAAATACAACTTATGGCTATCAATGTGCAGGATGGACTGGGAATGCCAGCAGAGAGGTTGGACCCAATCTGAACATTAAGGAATGAGGAAACTCAGACTGCCTGAGTTCCACGGACACTGAGCATCTCTCTGAATAATATTGGGGTTGACTGTTTATAATGGACTCTAATGAAGTTTACCTTCCAGGTGCTGAGAAACCTTCCTACGTCTCCCCTTTTTTTTGGAAAAAGAAAAACATGATGGTAATGAAACCACTCCCTAACTGTAAACTAGAGCCAACTGTTACAGTGGTAATTTCCTATAAAACAGGCATAACGTATTAACTGATTGATAGGCATAGGAACTGTGAAAGGATATTTCCCTAACTAGAGCCAAATTCAATTCAATAGTAAAGAATTTTTTTAACTTTGGTTAAAACAGAATGTAGGTAATGCAGTGATAGTCTCAGAATTTTTGACTAAGTCTGAATTGCTTCAGTAACAAAGATGAGAATTTGATATTAAAATATATTGATAAAATTACATAACCAAATATCTATATAATTTCTCTTTAAGAAAAAGTAATGGAGTAAGAAATCATAGAAAAAGAAAAAGAAATTTGAATATCACCTCCAGAAATTACCTTTATATTTGTTTTATACCACTAACCTCCCATGTTAGTTCACATGCATAATACCACGAATTATGCAGTTTTTGACTCTGTAGGGCATTCATACTTTTCTGGCATTCTTTTACTGCCTTTTGAAACCAGACATTTCAGCTGAATTATGACCTGGCCAAAGCTTAGCAAAGCAGGCAAAACTGTTCTTTTTTTTTTCTTTTTTTTAATTAATTTATTTATTTATTTTGTATGTGTATGAATGTACTGTCTGCATGTAGGTTTGTGCACCCGTGTCGTGCAATGCTGCGGAGGTCAGAAGAGAGTCTTGGACTACCCTGGAACTGGAGTTCTCCTGGAATTTGGCATGCATTGCTGTAGATACCAGCATTCCCTTACAGCATTCTATGCCAACTTTCTCCATCTCAGTTCATTTTCAGACTGCATGTCCTTGCCATCCATCCAGAAAATCCAGGTTCACCACTTGATGCTCCCTTGAGCTTCTCCTCTGATTAGGGTCTGATGTAGGACCCAGGAAACACAGACAAATGGGTATAGGAGCTGATTATTTGGTGTTTGTTGATGCTACTGTTTTCCAGAAAGCAATGTGTTTTATTAAGGAGAGGGTCCAAATAACTATAGTGGACTGGGGTAGGAATGAGACAAAATATCACCTCCCTTACAGAAGAAGCCATGATATGAAAGAAGCCAAGATATGAGACCCAGGCTAGCAAAGATCTTATCTACACACAGTCTCTGGCCAGGAAGCTGAGAAGTGAAGGCACATGGACCTGGGGAGAGTGAAGACCAAAATGAAGTCTCCCTTAGCTTTGTAGGCACTGTAGCTTCACTGACTCTTTCCATCCTCAAAGATGTGGATTTGAGGCTTTATCTGCCATGTGCTGCTCACCGATTATTCACCTGCTAGCATGCTCCTAGGAATATATGGATATATCTATGTACCCCAGTAGGATTCTTTTCTTGTGAAAACATGAAGAATCATGCATAAGTTCCCTTTTCTACATCAGGACCATTGAAGATTGGATAGCAACAAATACATTATTTTACAGCATATTCTTGCACCCATGACAACCTACCGAATTCTGGGAATAAGAGGTTTGCATTCTTGTCAGTAGCCTTTGTAATAATTGTTGTGAGAGTTTCAATTACCTAAATGTCCTTTATTTATAGCATTTACATCTGACATTCTTCTATTTAAATAGATAATTTTCAGTAGCTAATTTCATTAAAATCTAGTAAACAAATATGTGAGTAAAAGCATTTATATATGGGTAACTTTGAAAATAAAGAAAGAATATTTATGTAGATTTAGTGTTTCTATGACATAAACACAAAAGAAATAAAGTTATTTCAAACAAAAAATTGATTTCAAGATGAGGGGCGGTGTGTGAGCCATAGCCATCTGAGTGGACAAGAGCATTGAGGAGAAAACAGACAGGCTTGGTGCTACACACCTTAATCCTAGCACACAGGATTAGTTGTTGGTTTGTTTTTGTTTTTTGTAATGTAGGTTAGTGAATGTGAAATTCAGATCCCCATGCTTGCATAACAAGCACTTTACCAACTGAGCTGTTTTCCCAGCCCATGAGAGAACACATTTTTGACATACAAATGCTTATCAAACACAGCAACGTTTTCCACAAATCTTTGTTCTGTGTTCATTACTTGTTTTTTTTTTTTAATAGTCAAAATTTATTTCTGGATTTCTTTTAAAAATATAATACTTCGGGCTGGAGAGATGGCCTAGCGGTTAAGAGCGCCGACCGCTCTTGCAGAGGACCCGGGTTCGATCCCCAGCACCCACATGGTGGCCGAGAGCCGTCTGGAACTCCAATTCCAGGAGAACTCCAGTTCCAGGGGAATCCGACACCCTCTTCTGACCTCCGCGGCATTGCACGACACGGGTGCACAGACCTGCATGCAGACAGTACATTGATACACATACCGAAATAAATAAAATTAAAATATANTATATATATAATACTTCTACTGATGTTTTATGTATTTCAGACATCATTTTTCAGTTCAATTTAGATATGTTCCCCTTTCCCTTCCTTCCACCCCACCCCAGTTCATGCATTCTCCCATACATGTCCTGCATCTTTCTCTAAGTCTTCTTAAAGATTTCTTTCCAAAGGTTTATTGTTTGGGGCAGAATTTAACTATACCAGTCCATTCTTTGACCCCATCCTTATGTTGTTGTGGTTCCCTCCCAATTGTATTGCTCCAAAATATGCCTATATAAAGGTCGTATATGTACCAGAATTATGTCCTCCAGGAATAAACTGTATGTTAACTCCAATATATATTTAGGAGTTCACATTTTCCCTTTAATTTTATATTTCTCCAAAATATGAATATATGCCTTCTGCCAATATACATTAACTACCATGTCTGAAAGTAGGTGATAAGTTAATTCTAGCGCTCATTAAGAAATTCGTATTATAGGGGCTGGAGAGATGGCCTAGCGGTTAAGAGCACCGACTGCTCTTGCAGAGGACCAGGGTTCAATCCCCAGCACCCACATGGCGGCTGAGAACCATCTGTAACTCTGATTCCAGAAGAACTCCAGTTCCAGGGGAATCCAACACCCTCTTCTGACCTCTGCGGCATTGCATGACACGGGTGCACAAACCTACATGCAGAGAGTACATTTATACACATACAAAATAAATAAATAAATAAATAAATATTAAAATTAAAAAAAAGAAATTCATATTATAACATCACATTTGCTTTCAGCTAGAAAGAAATATAACAGTAACATTGCTCATTTTGACTTTCAATTGGGGGATTTGGTGCTAGCATCCACAGATGAGGGATACCATTTTTCATTTGTTTTTTCTGGGACTGTGTTACTTCATTTAGCATAATGTCTTCTAGTTCCATCCATTTATGCTCTTCACTATTGTGAAGAAAGCTGCAGTAAACATAGATGTGCATGTATCTTTGTGGCAGGATGAGTCTTGTGGGTATACACCCAGGAGTGGTATGGCTGGGTCTGCTGGTAGGCGCATTTTGAGTCTTTTAAGGGTTCTCCACAGTGCTTTCCACAGTGATTGTATGGGTTTACATTCCCACAAGCAGTGGATGACTGTTCCCCTTTCCAGCATTTGGTATCTTTTGTTTTCTTGATCATAGCCAGTTGTATCGTAGCAGAGTGAGATGATATCTGAGAGTATTTTTAATTTGCATTTCCTTAATTATTAATGATGTTGAACACTTTTAAAGATGTTTTTCAGCCACTTTACTTCCTCACTGGTGAAGTCTCTGTTCAGCTCTTTGCTCTGTCTTTTGGGTGAGTCATTTGTTTTCTTACTCCTTTTTTTAGTAGTTTATATATTCTAGATGTTAATCTCTGTCAGATATAAAATCCCCATGAGTTTCTTCAAAGACTTGGGGAAAAAAAATCCTTAAATTCATATAGAAAGGCAAAAGATCCTGAATAGCTAAAGAAACCCTGAGTGAAAAATTCAATAAAGGAGGGATCACCTTACCAGACTTCAAGCTATACTACAGGGCTGTAGTCATAAAGACAACCTGGTACTGGCACAAAAACAGACCTGTTGACCAATGGAACAAAATTGAAGAGCCAAACTTGAGCTCATACAATTTCAGCCACCTCATAATCGATAAAGGGGCCAGAAAAGGGCAGATGAAAGGAAAACTGAACAACATTATTGTTATATTTTAGTTTATCGGAAAACAACTATGTTGTTACAATGTAAATCTCTTAGCTGGCTCTAGAATTCATCCACCACTTACTTGCAGACTCTGTAATTACTGTATATGAGTGGAAAGTATATATTAATGTTTTGGAGTAATATAAAACTAAAGGAGGAAAATGTGAATTCCTAAGAATAAAAAAAAGATGAAGTGAAAGATGCAGGACATTTATGTCAGAATGCATGATCTGAGGTGGGGTTGGGGGAAGGGAAAGGGGAATATGTCTAAACTGAACTGAGAAATGATTTCTGAAATACACAAAACATCAATAAAAGCAGCATTATATATATATATAGATATATATTATATATTTGGAGGAAAGATAGCATCTTCAACAAATGGTGCTGGCAAAACTGGATCAACCATTTGTAGAATAAAATTAAATCCCTACCTCTCACCCTGTACAAAAATCAACTCCAGGTGGATCAAAGACCTCAGCCTTAAACCCAAAACTCTGAAGGTGAGAGAAGAAAAAGTTGGTAGCAATCTACAAGACATATCAGTAGGAAAAGACTTTCTAAATCAAACAGCAGCTGTGCAGGAAATAAGGTCAACAGCTGACAAGTTGGGACCTCATGAAACTCAAAAGCTCTGTACAGCGAAAGAAACAATAAAGGAAGTGAAGAGAAAACCCACAGAGTGGAAGGAAATCTTCACCAGTGATACATCTGACAGAGCATTATTACTTGTTTTTATCTTAGGAAAAGCAATGAAAGATAGCTAATACTTGAATGTTTATGCCATTGAAAATTAACGGCCAAGCGCTATATTCCACATGCCATAATATCCTGAAAAGTTTGCTGTATAATTTACAGAGTAACTAGGACAATTAACTTGTCTTGAGTGGTTTTCAACAGTATTTTCTTTCTGATTTTTGGTTGCTGGTAATGCTCCAATAATGCCCAGACTTTGCACAATCTTTTGTAGTTTGAAAGAAGTTAGGCAGAGTGTTATAAGCTTGGAACAAAAAGGAAGTAAAGAACTAGTATCAAAGAGTACAGTAAGCATCAGGGCAGTGTACCCCCCAACATACACACAAAAGAAAGAGCAAATAGCATGTGAGTGGGAACTAATGGCTGACATCTTATGGAGCATGAGAGTGCTTTTCCAATCGTTGGCCACATGGATACTTTGGGGGGCCACACCCAACCCCTATTTACAGAAATTATAATCACTGTGGTAGTCTAAGCTAAAATTATTTAAACCAACTTTATTGATTTGTTTAGATTTCCTGTGAGAGTTTGTAGAATGAATAACTACTATATATAAATGTTTATGCACACCATCACATATTCATGAGGAAAGGAGAAAATTATAATCATTTCCAGATTCTATATATCTGTCAATATATTTATTCAACATTAATAGTTTTCAATCCCAGAGAAATGACAAATTGTTTCATACTAAATTCAAATGCCACTCTTTTTCATTTCCATAAGAGGGTTTTCTGCTGGTATAAGCAAGAACACACACATACACACACACACACACACACACACACACACACACACAATAATTTGGTAATTATGATGGACACTTTGTTAAGGCTCCAGTTCCCCAAATTGGAGAGTTTTAAGAATACATAAAATTTCTTTGGTTTATATGCTTCACTCTACTGAGATAAATAAGCACATTTATTCCATTTTAACTGAGAAAACATTTGCTGAGCTGGTCTGAAACCTCCATGGACATTACTTGTTCATCCCCCTGAGGTTCCTGGGTTCATAAAAATCTCCTTGTCTAACATTTATTTGTACATAACATGATGCTGGTAAAGTCTGCCTGATACTAACAGTGGTCAAGAGAGTGAAAAATCAAGGCAATTACCAAACACACTTGAATAATTTATTTAGTGAAGGGAAAATAAAAGTTACTGCATAGACCCTACTATTCTAGCTACTATTTTTTTAGCTCTGATCTTTTGCTCTCAACCAGCCCACAATTTATTTTAGCTTTCCAACTCAGAAAATAGACAAAACAAACAAAAAATGTGCTACTTTCTGATCTACACTTATAATTTTTTGTTTCTATTTAACTTGAACTATTTTTATCTTGGAGAGCTGAAAAAGTTAATTTCAGATGAATGTATTATTCTAATCCAAGTCTGATTTCTACTTATATCGGGAAATCTGGACAAATCAAGAGTTTCAAGTTCTTCTTTTATTAAATGATCTGGCAGCTCTTTACCAATAATAATTATATATATATATATATATGAATATGGATAAATGTAAAATGTGTGGAAATGTATATTGATATATATATATATATATCTCATAAGTACATAAACATATCTATATAATTGCACATACAGAAGATTTGTTAATATTTAATTATTGAAACAATGTAAAATATAATTTATATCATTCTTTTAGAATATTTACATTTTTTAAATGAACCACATTACAAAAGATTTCAGAAATAATAAAGTATTATGTATAATTTCAACTGACAATTATAATGACTTTTATGCTTCTCCAGTCTGAGAACAAAGCTTAGATATCAGTATTTCTAAACTATATTTGATATGTTCTGGAATTATCCATATTTTTCTAAACTCTCAACCCAGTCTACTTCCCCAAAAACTCCCTAACTATCTCTGGGCCAATTTAAGAAGGCACACACATATTTCCTATCTCAGAACTTGAGTACCCAGGAAGGGTTCTGTAAAACCAGCAGCCCCTCCCCTGGTCCAGGCTGTGCTGGCCCACTTATAGGCTCCCACGGCCTCCTCACATGGATACTCTCCTCAGAGCCTGCTTCAAGCTGTCAATGCTGAAGAAGAAAATCAGATCATATCAGAGCTAAAATGATTTCTTTCTCTGTCAGTGTTTTGGCATCAACTTTGCTGAATCCACTCATGTTGATTTGCACTCTCAGGTGCCCAAAGAGATTTTATAAAGTCATTTGAATTCTAGATTATTCTTCCAAGATGAAATATAAATCCATGTAGATGGGAGTCAGAGAACTACGGAGTTAATATTGGTACAAGGTCATCACCATCATCATCATCATCATCATCTATATTACATTTATAGACAGCCCCTCCCTCCAGCTTTTGTCACTGTCCTTGATCCCCTCTTTTGCCATTTTAGGCAATTTTATCCTAGGTATTTATTCAAAAGCAGAAAGGGCTATATTATCTCAAAATTAAGCACAAGGTAGAGTCATGTGTGAATACTAATCAGGCTGTATCCTCCATTCTGTAGTGTTTCATTCAGAAATGCCATGTGCAAAACATTTCACTTGGAATTAGAGACACAAAATAAATATAGTATAGTTTTATTCATATGAATTTGGAGTCTGCTGCAGAGAGATAGATCTCAACAAATATCTGAAATATTTGAGTGTTAAAATAAGTAAAGCATAAGCTTCTAGGTAAAATTGAAATCTGATGCAAGGTGTCTTTACTGCAGATAACACAGTAATGGATGCCTGTACAATTGTTTATTTTATCACAAGTGCGATCATTCCATTAAGTCACATGAAATTGCTTCAAGATTTCAAATGTCCCACTCAACTTGTAAAGGCAGCTGAGTTGAGATGACAGCCCTACCTAGAAAGTTAAAAAAAGATATTCAAATATAAAACTTGAAGAATGAGATAGAATATACCACAAAAACATGGGTGTGAAAAATTGTGAAAATCACTTTACTAAAATTTCTCTAAAGTGCAACATCTTATTACCAAGTATATCAAAGATAGTATACATTATAAAAAGTTCATAGATTGTTATGTGTGCT
Source organism: Rhizomys pruinosus (assembly GCA_009823505.1). NCBI lineage: Eukaryota > Metazoa > Chordata > Mammalia > Rodentia > Spalacidae > Rhizomys > Rhizomys pruinosus. Next base: position 194,132 of record VZQC01011008.1, on the reverse strand, counting down.
TAGCAAGCTTCCTGCCATGTGTACTCATCAACCACATTAGGAAAATGCTATCACTATACATCTTAGATGCAGAAACTGCAAGCTGGAGAGCTAGAGATGTGTCAAAGTTTATACAAGTCACTCAGTGTTTGACTCAAGATTTTTGTGAACTCTAGAATTCTCAACCATCTTTAATGCCAGTGTTTTCCAAACCCTGGTTGTTGATTCATTAAAAAGTAATGAAATCAAGCAAACAACTCAATTGTTTTTTTGGAGAATGAAACAGGAATAAGGAAAAACATATTAAAATACATCATAGCTAAAAAGGATAAAGTGTCTGGTAGAATTTCTGTTTCCGTGCATGATCTTAATCTGTAAAATACAATCTAATTTTATCTTTGAGGGTCAAGAATGTTTGAGAAAACATTATTTCATAAAACATAAAAATAAAACAGGGTCAAAAAATGTGTATACAATAAAAGATTGTTAGAGAGGTGAGTAGAAGTTGAGTTTTGGAAGACATTTTTGTAGATATTTGCACACATTTAAGCATTATATAAAGGAATGGAAACCTATGAATGAATTTAACTAAGACAGTGATATTTCATATGCTGTGCAATGATCCCTTTAGAATGAAGAGGAATGAAGAAAGACAAGAATAATCCAGAAGTGATAGTCGAGAGACTTTTGTGATTTTCCAGGCAAATGAAGATAGTGGCTTGGACAAAGACATGCAATGAGCACCAAAGAAAGGAAGGATGATAGAGGCATTTTGGAAGAAGACTTAACAAAATAAATATGGAACTTTTGTCTGCTTTTATTTACATGATGTTAACTACATTATAGATCCAATTATTAATTTATGTTTTTCTTTGTTGTCTGGGGAACATTATTTGACATAATTTAAAAATATTTCTTGTAATTATCTTTTAAATATATAATGATATACAAATTGCCAATGTAATAACAATTACAAGTCAATCTGGCATTGTGATGCACATTTCTAATTCCAGTCCTCAGGAGCCAAAGGCAGGCAGATCTCTGGGAGTTCCAGTCCAAGCTAGTCTACATAGCAAGTTCCAGGCCAACCAGAGCTACATGGTGGGACTCTGACTCAAAGAGTATTAGAAATCAATCCTGACAAATCATTTGAATAAACATATCGTATGACCTATATCTATTATTTTATTCTTAGATTTAAATGAAGTCTACTTAGTTGCTCTGGATTATGCAAAATTTACATAATTTTGAATTTTATAGTCTTTGAATAGTGATAACATATAAAAAGATATCAAATTGGGGGTCGCAGGGGAGACGCCATAACGCGCCAGGCCAGGTACACAGCTCTACAGCTCTAGGCGTGGTCTGGCGGGGGGCAGCTGGGAGAGGGTCTCGCTCTGAACCCGTCTACGGGGTCCCCGGCCCAGAGGGACCGCGCTCGGGTGAGCGGAGGTTCGCGTTCCCGTCTGCTCTGGTCCCGGCTGGACTTGTGGGCGGGAACCTGGGTCGCAGGGGAGATGCCATAACGCGCCAGGCCAGGTACACAGCTC